>CAKNXH010063064.1:21693-33992 GCA_932178445.1 Andricus quercusramuli
GAACCTAATTAAAAAGGAAAGTATTTTACGTTTTCCATGACGTAACACATGCCTCTTCCTTCTGCCAGGTTTCCTCCTTCTGCCAGATCTGCTCCTTCTACTATACATAATTCTTTCGCCAGGTCTTCTCCTTTTCAAAAATTAATTCATTCGAAGAAATATTTTGAAGTTCTATGAAATTTCTTAAATTGCCGTAGGCGTCATCCATTTGCTCCTTTCTGCTCCTTTTGCTATACATCATTCTTCCGCCAGGTCTTCTCCTTTTCAAAAATCCTTTCATTCGAAGAAATATTTTAAAGTTCTGTGAAATTTCCTAAATTGCCGTAGGCGTCATCCATGAATAACGTTGCATACTTGTACGAAAAAGCAGGGGTAAATTCTGAGGATTTTTCTATATGATCACAATTAAATGAAAGAGTGAACCTTCAAATCTCGATTGAATATAGACTTTAGATTAGAATTGACCATTACTTGTATTGGTGCTCATAATAAATAATTATATACTGTAGGATCATTTTCTATTGTAGGGTGGTCTCCCCTAACTTATTTTTTCCTGAGAAAAAAAAGATAAGAAATATGAAAGGATTAACACCATACTTTCAATTCTTTCTACATATTCTGTAGAGTTTATATTATTTTTTCAATGCTTCAAACACTATACAAATTTTCCATTTTTTCCTTGTAACTGACTCTTATCGGATGTAAATATCTCAGAAGGACAAACTAAATGCCTTTGTTGCAAGAGATAACAACTATAGTATAGATCATATAAACTAGTGAAGGAGTAGAATATTCATTAGTTACGTCGTTAATTGAATTTTTCGTCCATAAATTATTTAGTTTCTCTTATAATTAGAAAAGATGAGGATTTTCTGGACTGTGGTCGTATCCTTGGCAGTTACCCTCGATTTTATTAGTGAGTATAATTATCAAATTCGAAATAAAATTGATATAATAAAAGAAATTTACTCGAAATTATTTGGACGTGCACAGATGGCAGCCTTCTGTGCACGCCATACGTACATATAAAATATAGTTTACTTAATAATTATTGTTTATAGATTTGGTTGATTTTTCTATGAACATATAATAAAGCTGAAAAAGTCAACTTTCCCTTTTAGGGTAAGCGTATTGAGAGGTGGAGGGGGGGGGGGGAGTTTTTAAGTTCATTCTAGAATTCCAGTCTTGATTTTTTGAATAACACGTTGGTTTCGCAACACTGCTCTGACCAAGGTCGCTGATAAATCTCCCTAGCAAGCACCCCAGGTGAAGAGCTTCACAAAGTCACTATGTAAAGTTCTCCATTCGGGCCCATTAGTATCCAAGGTCTTTCGTTTTAGGCTATAGTTCTGGAGAATGATCTTTTTTCTTCCTCAAAGTGTTTCATTAGATTAGGACCAACAGAAAACTTTTTATTAACGTTGAATTTTCACAAAGTAAGCCAAAAAAGCATAAAAACACTTAAAATCAACCCAAAATGAATTTTTAACAAAAGGGTTGAATTTATATCCAAGTGATTGAATTTTCAATGGAAAAGATGAATTATCAAAGAAAATAGTGATAAGTGTTGTTTCAACCAAAAAATATTTGTATGCTAAATCAAAAACAGTTGAATTCTATCAAAACGACAAACTCCGGTTTGGATTTTTTACTAAATAGTTAAACTTTTTTAAAAAGGTAAGTTTCCAACAAAAATGCAATAGTTAAATCTCCAGATGAAAAATTCATTTTAAACTAAAGATAAAGAATTTTCAATAAAATAGTTTAATTTTCAACCTGAAAAATGAGCTTTCATGCAAATAGTCAAATTTTTAACTGAAAAAGGTATTTTCTCAACTAAAAATGGAATAGTTAAATTTTCACTTGAAAGATTAATGTTTCCAACAAAAATTTTAACTAAATAGTTATGTTTTCGAACAAAAAGACGAACTTGAGATCAACCAACAAAAATAAATTTTGAGCGAAGGATTTGAAGTTTTACACAAGTAATTGTATTTTAACCAAAAAATAAATTATGCACCAAAAAATGTAATTTTTGCTACTTCAGCCAAAAAGTGTTTTTCTTCTAAATCAAAAACAGTTGAGTGCAATCAAAAAGACAAATTTTCAAGCAGGTTGCCTAATTTTCAAATAGAGAAGATAAATTTTCAATCAAAAATGTAATAGTTGGATTTTCAATTTAAAGTTTAATTTTTAATAAAAAAAAATTTATAACTGAAATAATGAATATTCAACAAGAAGATGACTTTTTATCAGCAGTCTAAAGGTTGTTTGACTTGGAATTCTACGACGAGTTCCTCACCAAAATCTACGTAGAAATCTACGCTGAAATCCAGATGCAAAATCCACATAATTTTTTCAATCCACGTGGAAATGCACGAAGAACTCTACGCATAATTCCAGGCATAACCGTACATGGAATTCTTTATTCCATGTCACGTTGTAAACACTTGACAACTATGTTGACAACTACATTAACAATTACAACAACATCCACAACTCGTGCGATACCAACACACGATTGCATACTTTAGAAAAAATTTAATCCTCTGTTTTTTGTTGCAGAATTAAGTTCACAATTCGAGTGTCTGCCTGATGGCACTCCCATTCCTGGTGTTCCTCGGTGCGAACCTTCTGCTTCTTCTCCTGCCAGCTCTTCTCCTCCTGCCACATCTGCTCCTTCTGCTATACATCATTCTTCTGCCAGGTTTTTTCCTCCTGCCAGGACTGCTCCTCCTGCCATGTCTGCTCCTCCTGCCAGATCTGCTTCTCCTGCTATACATCATTCTTCCGCCAGGGTTTCTCCTCCTGCCAGGACTGCTCCTCCTGCCATGTCTGCTCCTCCTGCCAGTTCTGCTTCTCCTGCTATGCATCATTATTCCGCCAGGTCGTCTCCTCCTGCCAAGATTGCTCCTCCTGTCATATCTTCTCCTCCTGCCAGATCTGCTCATCCTGCCACACATAATTCTTCCGCCAGGTCTTTTGCTCTTGCCGACCCTCCTCTTCGTCTCAGATCCAGGTCTCCTCATGTCAGAAATCCGTCTCCTCTCAAACTTCGTACTCTGCCACCTGAAGAACTTAGATTTGTTCGACTTAGTCCCTACAAGAATCCAAATCGGATATTCGAACTTCGAAGATATACTTTTCCTCCCAATAAACCAATTCTATTGAGAAACAAAAAATTATTTTTCATTCCGATGCCAGCCGTAGAACAAATTGTATTATCAACTCCTAATGGTGACGTTTTTGCGATATTCGAAAAATCGACGAAACAAACGATTTTTCGTGGAATATATGTACATGCCACTTCGCAGGGAAAACGGGCGAAAATTAACATTGACAGCGGCGTTATTAAAGAATTGACCCTAACAGAAATCGCGGATTCCCCAATAGGCAACCAAAACCCAATCGCAAAGTGTTTCAGAGTATTTCGTGTGTGAACAGCAATTGTTCACATTATAAATTTGAATTTAAAAAGATTTTTAGAATTGCTGATGGAACAGGAAATTACAGTGTATTACTTTTGACCGGGAAATTTATAAATTCTTAAAAGAAAAATCCATCCAAACACTTGAAATATCACGAATTGTATACATATGTTGTGATATAATGCGATTTAATAACATTTTTATTATTTTTTCGATACTTCTTATTTTTGTATTGCAAAATAAATTACAAATTTGACTGCCAATGAGAAACTTCTTGCGTAACTCAATTCTACAATCTGCCAAACTTTTCTTTTGTCGATTGAACAGTTTACTTTATTTCGTCATAATTTTAGAATAGCGTTCAAACAAAAACAAAAAAAGTCAAAAAACCCTTATGCCAAAAAGATAGGTTTTCACAAAAACTGTTGAATTTTCAACTGAAAAAAATAAAATTTTCACCAAAAAATGGAATAATGAAATTTTCAGATAAAATATTAAACTTCACCAAAAAAGACGAATTTTTGACAAAAGAATTGAATTTTGAACCAGGTAAGACTTTTCATTCTGAAAAACGGAAAAGAAATTGTTGTATTTTTAAACTGAAATAGCGAATTGTCTAGAAATATATTGAATTTTCAACTCGAAAATACGAATTGTCAAACAAAAAAAAAGAATTTTTATCCAAATCCAGTTCAATTAGAACTGGATTACAAATGGACGACGACGGATTACAAGTGGATTACTGCTGATTACAAGTGGATTACTATATATAAAAAGGGAATTATAGTGGATTACAAGTGGATCATGAGTGGACTGTGAGTTGATTACATCGGATTACAAGTGGATTACTGCTGATTACAAGTGGATTACTGCTGATTACAATTGGATTACTTCTGATTACAAGTTGATTATTGTGGATTACAAGTGGATTACTATATATTAAAAGGAAATTATAGTGGATTACAAGTGGATTATAAGTGAACTATGAAGTGATTACATCGGATTACAAGTGGATTCGAAGTGGATTACTTCACATTACAAGTCGATTACTTCAGATTACAAGTGAATTGATGCAAACCACAAGTATGTTACTTTATATTACAAGTAGATTGCCGCTAATTACAAGTAGATTACTCGGATTACAAGTACAATACTGTGGATTACAATTGGATTACCATGGATTAAGAAGGCGTTATTGTGGCTTACAAGAGGGTTATTGTGGATTGGAAGTGAATATCTGTGGATTAAAAGTCGATGACTGTGGATTATAAGTGGATTACAAGTGGATTAGAGTGGATTGCAAGTTATTACAAGTGGATTGCAAGTGGAATTAGATTCCCGCTAATCACAAGTAGACGACTGTCAATTACAAGTAGTTCCCGCCGGATTACAAGTGGATTACTGCTGATTGCAAGTAGATTACTTGGGATCTCAAATGGATTACTTTGGATTACTGTTGATTATAAGTAACTCATTGTGGATTACATATTGATTACTGTGGATCACAAGTGGATTACTGTGGATTACAAGGGATTACTGCGGATTGCCGCTAATCGCAATTTAAGACTGCGGATTACAAAAAGATTATCGCTAATTGAAAGTAGATTCGTTCGCATTGCGAGTGTATAAATGTGGATTACAAGTGGATTACTGCTCATCATAAGGAGATGACTTCGGATCCCAAGCGGATTACTTTGGATTATAAGTGGATAACTGTGGATTACTGCTCATTACAAGTAGATGACTTCGGATCACAAGTGGATTACCTTGGATTATGAGTGGATTATTGTGGATTACAAGTGGGTCACTCTGGATTACGAGGGACCTTGGATTACAAGTAGCTTACCGTAGATTACAAGTGGATTGCCCTGGATTAAAGAGAATGACTGTGGAGAACAAGTGGATAAACATGGATTACAAGGGATGGCTATGAATTAACAGTTGAATATTATAGATTACGAGGGGATTAATATAGATTACAAGTGGATTATAAGTAAATTAATCAAAATTTCTGGAATTATTTCAGTATGTAAGTGTATTGATGCTAATTTAACATCGATTTGAAGTGGATTACTGGGAATGACAAGGAAAAGCCGCTAATTACAAACTATAACTTTGGATTACAAGTAGATTACCGCTGATTAAAAGTAGATTTCTTCGGATTACGAGTGGATTACTACGATTTAAAATTTTATAACCGCTAATTACAAGGAGATGGCTCCGGATTACAAGTGGATTGCTGTGGATTACAAGTGTATAAGTGTAAATTACAGGCAGGTTACTTCATATTACAACTGGATTACCGCTGATTACAAGTAGATTACTTGGGATTACAATTAGCTTATCGTGGATTAGAAGTGGATTACCCTGGATTAGAACATAATTACTGTAGATTACAAGTGGATTACCATAGATTACAAGGGATTACTGTGGATTGAAAGTTGATTATTATAGTTTACAAGGGTATTACTGTGGATTAAGACGAATCGATTGACCTATAATATGAATACAGTCTATTGAAGCGTAATGAAGCTATGGTATTGCATTATATTCGAAAATACCGTTTTTTAAAGTAAAAAATTTTTTCTTTAACATAATTCAAAGTTGATGCAAGAGTAAAAAAGATTCCTGGGTTCGAGACGAATCGATTGACCTACAATTTTAATACATTTTTTTGGGGGATAGGAAAGTTATGGTAATTTATATATTTTGCAAATCGGTTTTTATAGTAAAACTTTATTATTAACATAATTTGAAGTTGATGCAAGAACAGAAAAGATTTGTTCATTCGAGACAAAATGATTGACCTATATTAATAATACAGTTCATTGAAGAGTAAGGAAGCTACGGTAATGCATACTATTTGGAAATACGGTTTTTTATAGTAAAATTTTTTTCTCCAACTTAATTCAAAGTTGATGCAAGAATACGAAAGATTCCTTGGTTCGAGACGAATAATTTGACCTAAATATTGCCACATTTTATTTAGGAGTAGAAAAGTTATGGCTATTTATATATTTCGCAAATCGGTTTTTTATGGTTAAAATTTTTTCATTAATATAATTTAAAGTTGATGCAAGAACGGAAAAGATGTGTTGATTCGAGACAAAACGATTGACCTATACTATTAATACATTTTATCGAAGAGTAAGGAAGCTTTGCTAATGCATAATATTCGAAAATACGGATTTTTATGGTGAAACTTTTTTTTTCAACATAATTCAAAGTTGATTCAAGAACGTTGAAGATTTCTTGGTTCGAGACGAATCGATTGACCTACAATATTAATACATTTTATTCAAGAGTAGGGAAGTTATGGTAATTTATATATTTTGAAAATCGGTTTTTTATAATAAAACTTTTTTCATTGACATAATTCAAAGTTGATGCACGAATATAAAAGATTTTTTGGTGCAAGACGAAACTATTGACCTATAATATTAATAAATTTTATTAATAAGTAGGGAAGTTATAGTAATTTATATATGGTGAAAAACGGTTTTTATAGAAAAACTTTTTTCATTAGCATAATTCAAAGTTGATGTAGTAACAGAAAACGTGTGTTGATTCGAGACGAATCGATTGACCTACAATATTAATAAATTTTATTGAAGAGTAGGGGAGTTATAGTATTTTATATATTCTGAAAATCGGTTTCTTATAGTAAAACTTTTTTCATTAATATAATTCAAAGTGTATGCAGGAACAGAAAACATGTGTTGATTGGAGACAAATCGATTGACCTACAATATTAATACATTTTATTGAAGAGTAAGGAAGCTGTGCTGATGCATAATATTTGGAAATACGGTTTTTTGTAGAAAATTTTTTTCTTCAACATAATTAAAAATTGTTGCAACAGTATAAAAGATTCCTTGATTCGAGACGAATCGATTGACCTACAATATTAATACATTTTATGGAAGAGTAAGGAAGCTATGCTAATGCATAATATTCGAAAATACGGGTTATTATGGTGAAACTTTTTTTTTCAACATAATTCAAAGTTAATTCAAAAACATTGAAGATTCCTTGGTACGAGACGAATCGATTGACCTATAATATTAATACATTTTATTGAAGAGTAGGGAAGTGATGGTGATTTATATATTGTGAAAATCGTTTTTTTATTGTAAAACTTTTTTCATTAATATATTGCGAAGTTGATGCAAGAACAGAAAAGATGTGATGATTCAAGACAAATCGATTGACCTATAATATGAATAGAGTCTATTGAAGCCTAAGGAAGCTATGGTAATGCATAACATTTGGAAATACTGTTTTCTATAGTTACATTTTTTTCTTCAACATAATTCAAAGTTGATTCAAGAACATTGAAGATTTCTTGATTCGAGACGAATCAATTGACCTACAATATTGATACATTTTATCTGAGAGTAGGGAAGTTATGGTAATTTATAGATTTTGCAAATCGGTTTTTTATAGTAAACCTTTTTTCTTCAACATAATTCAAAGTTGATGCAACAATATCAAAAATTCCTTGTTTCGAGACGATTCGTTTGACCTAGAATATTAATACATTCTATTCAAGAGTAGGGAAGTTATAGTAATTCATATATTTTGAAAATTAGTTTTTTATAGTAAAACTTTTTTCATTAACATAATTCAAAGTTGATGTAGGAACAGAAAACATGTGTTGATTCAAGACGAATCGATTGACCTAGAATATCCATACATTTTATTAAAGAGTAAGAAAGTCCTAGTAATTCATATATTGTGAAAATCGGTTTTTTATAGTAAAACTTTTTTTAATAACATAATTTAAATTTGATGCAAGAACAGAAAAGAAGTGTTGATTCGGGACGAATCGTTTGACCTAGAATATGAATACAGTCTATTGAAGCGTAAGGAAGCTATGGTAATGAATTATATTCGAAAATACGTTTTTTTATAGTAAAAATTCTTTCTTTAACATAATTCAAAGTTGATGCAAGGATAAAAAAGATTCCTTGGTTCAAAACGAATCGTTTGACCCACAATATTAATACATTTTATTTGAGAGTACGGAAGTTATGGTAATTTATATATTTTGCAAATCGGTTTTTTATAGTAAAACTTTTGTCCTTAACAGAACTCAAAGTTGATGCAAGAACAGAAAAATTAATTTCATTCGAGACGAATTGATTGACCTATAATAATAATACAGGTTATTGAAGTGTAAGGAAGCTATGATAATGCAGAATATTTGGAAATACGTTTTTTTATAGTGAAACTTTTTTTTCTCACATAATTCAAAGTTGATGCAAGAGCATTGGAGATTTCTATTTTTGAGACGAATCGATTGACCTATAATACGAATACATTTTATTAAAGAATAGGGAATTTATGATAATTTATATATTTTGCAACTCGGTTTATTATAGTAAAACTTTTTTCATTAACATAAGTCAAAGTTGATGCAAGAACAGAAAATATGTGTTGATGCGAGACGAATCAATTGACCTGCAATATTAATACATTTTATTGAAGAGTAAGGAAGTTGTGGTAATGCATAATATTTGGAAATGCGGTTTTTTACCGTAAAAATGTTGTCTTCAACATAATTCGAAATTGATGCAACAATATAAAAGATTCCTTGTTTCGAGACGGATCGTTTGACCTAGAATATTGATACATTTTATTGAAGAGTATGGAAGCTGTGGTAATGCATAATATTTGGAAATACGGGTTTCTACAGTAAAACCTTTCTGATCAACCTAATTCAAAGTTGATGCAAGAATATAAAAGATTTTTTGGTGTAAGACGAATCTATTGACTTATAATAATAATACATTTTATTAATAAGTAGGGAAGTTATAGTAATTTATATATTGTGAAAGTCGGTTTTTTATAGAGAAACTTTTTTCATTAATATAATTCAAAGTTGATGCAAGAAAAAAAAGATTCATTGGTTCTAGACGAATCGGTTGACCTACAATATCAACACATTTTACTTGAGAGTAGGGAAGTTATGGTAATTACTATATTTTTCAAATCGGTTTTTCATAGTAAAACTTTTTTCATTAACATAACTCAAAAATGATGCAAGAACAGAAAAGTTGTTTTGATTTGAGACGAATCGATGGACCAGAAATATTAATACATTGTATTGAAGAGTAAGGAAGCTGTGGTAATGCATAATATTTGGAAATACGGTTTTTTACAGTAAAACTTTTTTCTTCAACATAACTCAAAGTTGATGCAACAATAAAGATTTCTTGGTTCGTGACGAATCGTTTGACCTACAATATTAATACATTTTATCCAAGATTAGGGAAGTTATGGTAATTTATATATTTATATATTTTTTATAATAAAACTTTTTTCATTGACATAATTCAAAGTTGATGCACGAATATAAAAGATTTTTTGGTGCAAGACGAATCTATTGACTTATAATAATAATACATTTTATTAATAAGTAGGGAAGTTATAGTAATTTATATATTGTGAAAATCGGTTTTTTATAGAGAAACTTCTTTCACTAATATAATTCAAAGTTGATGCAGGAACAGAAACAATTTATTGATTCGAGACGAATCGATTGACCTACAATATTAATACATTTTATTGAAGAGTAAGGAAGCTGTGGTAATGCATAAGATTTGGAAATACGGTTTTTCACAGCAAAATTTTTTTCTTTAACATAATTCAAAGTTGATGCAAGAAAAAAAAAGATTCCTTGGTTCTAGACAAATCGGTTGACCTACAATATCAACACATTTTACTTGAGAGTAGGGAAGTTATGGTAATTACTATATTTTTCAAATCGGTTTTTCATAGTAAAACTTTTTTCATTAACATAACTCAAAAATGATGCGAGAACAGAAAAATTGTTTTGATTTGATACGAATCGATTGACCTACAATATTAATACATTGTATTGAAGAGTAAGGAAGCTGTGGTAATGTATCATATTTGGAAATACGGGTTTTTACAGTGAAACTTTTTTCTTCATCATAATTCAAACTTTATGCAACAATATCAAAGATTCTTTGATTTGGGTTACATCGATTGACCTGTAATATTAATACTTTCTATTGAAGAGTAGGGGAGTTATAGTGATTTATATATTGTGAAAATCGGTTTTTTATAGAGAAAGTTTTTTCATTAATATAGTTCAAAGTTGATGCAGGAACAGAAAACATGTGTTGATTCGAGAAAAATAGATTGACCTACAATATTAACACATTTTATTGGAGAGTAAGAAAGCTATGGTAATGCATAATATTTGGAAATACAGTTTTTTACAGTGAAACTTTTTTCTTCAACATAATTGAAAGTTGATGCAACAATATGAAGGATTCCTTGGTCTGAGACGAATCGTTTGGCCTACAATATTAACACATTTTATTCAAGAGTAAGGAAGCTGTAGTAATGCATAATATTTGGAAATACGGTTTTTTACAGTACATTTTTTTTCTCCAACATAATTCAAAGTTGATGCAAGAATATAAAAGATTTCTTGACTAGTGACGAATCGTTTGACCTACAATATTAATACATTTTATCCAAGATTAGGGAAGTTGTGGTAATTCATATATTTTAAAAATCGGCTTTTTATAATAAAACCTTTTTCATCGACATAATTCAAAGTTGATGCAACAATATCAAAGATTCTTCGATTTGGGTCGAATCGATTGACCTGTAATATTAATACATTCTATTAATGAGTAGAGAGGGCATAATAATTTATATATTGCGAAAATCGGTTTTTTATAGAAAAACTTTTTTCATCAATATAATTCAAAGTTGATGCAGGAACAGAAAACATGTGTTGATTCGAGACGCATCGATTGACCTACAATATTAATACATTGTATTAAAGAGTAAGGAAGCTGTGCAATGTATAATATTGGGAAATACGGTTTTTTACAGTAAAACTTTTTTCTTCAACATAATTCAGAGTTGATCCAACAATATAAACGATTCCTTGTTCCGAGACTAATCGTTTGACCTACAATATTAATACATTTTATTCAAGAGTAAGGAAGCTGTAGTAATGCATAATATTCGGAAATAAGGGTTTTCACAGTAAAACCTTTCTTATCAACCTAATTCAATGTTGATGCAACAATTAGAAAGATTCCTTGTTTCGAGACAAATAGATTGACCTACAATATTAACACATTTTATTGGAGAGTAAGGAAGCTATGGTAATGCATAATATTTGAAAATACAGTTTTTTTACAGTGAAACTTTTTTTTTCAACATAATTGAAAGTTGATGCAACAATATAAAGGATTCCTTGTTCTGAGACGAATCGTTTGGCCTACAATATTAATACATTTTATTCAAGATTAAGGAAGCTGTAGTAGTGCATAATATTTGGAAATATGGTTTTTGACAGTAAAACTTTTTTCTTCAACATAATTCAAAGTTGATGCAACAATATAAAAGATTTCTTGTTTCGAGACGGTTCGTTTGACCTACAATATTAATACATTTTATCCAAGATTAGGGAAGTTATGGTAATTTATATGTTTTAAAAATCGGATTTTTTTAATAAAACTTTTTTCATTGACATAATTCAAAGTTAATGCAACAATATCAAAGATTCTTCGATTTGGGTCGAATCGATTGACCTGTAATATTGATACATTCTATTAAAGAGTAGAGAGGGTATAGTAATTTATATATTGTGAAAATCGGTTTTTTATAGAGAAACTTTTTTCATTAATATAATTCAAAGTTGATGCAGGAACAGAAAACATGTGTTGATTGGAGACAAATCGATTGACCTAAAATATTAATGCATTGTATTGAAGTGTAAGGAAGCTGTGGTGATGCATAATATTTGGAAATACGGTTTTTTACAGTAAAATTTTTTTCTTCAACATATTTCAAAATTGATGCAACAATATAAAAGAT
>CAKNXH010063064.1:38518-52787 GCA_932178445.1 Andricus quercusramuli
TCACCAGAAAATTATTTAATTAGTAGATCGAAAAAAAATTTAACATCTGAAAATTAATTAATTAAATACCCTGGTCGACAAAATAAGATCTTCCTTCAGATCCTTTAGTTGTCAAATCAAATTGCTAATTTTTTTCGAGCCTTTCGAAAAATTGTTATACAGATTTATATTTTCTATGTGTAAAGACACATTCTGCGTTACCCCCCCCCCCCCCCGCCCGCCCAGGAAGTGTGACTTAGTTTTTGAATGGTCCCTAAAGAGTTTTACTTGTCAGTGAGAAAATGTATTGAATACTGCGCAAAATTCAAGGAATTGTTTTAAATTTCGGGTAAAAAAATGCATAGTCCTTGAATAAAAAATTTGCATTGAATGGAAACTGAACAATGTTCTGTAAAAGGATATGAATGGATATGTCACCATTCTCACCTTGGGTGCTTCGATATTTAAATATTCTGTACCTGATTTAAAAAAGAGGATGCGATTCAAAATTTAAGAATTTTAAATAAGATTAAAATCAAATTCAAAATCAGAAAATAAAAACAGGAGAAATCATTTTTAATTTAAAAAAATTTTGTTTTCAATTTTTCAATAATAAAAATAAAAAAGACGAAAGAGATAAAAAAACAAAAAAGGGGATTTGGTTGGCTGCCTTCTCGTTTTTCTTTCCTCTTTTTCACTTTTGTTCTGAAAATTTTATTTTTTATTTTTTTTATGTGCTTGTCCAAATTTGGTCGTTGGATTCTTGTTTTTATTTTCAGGAATTCTGTATATAATGTATTTTGTTAAAAAATTCATCGTTTGTGGTAGAAATTAAACTTTGAGGATTTATCATATTAGTTAAAAATTAAACTATTTGATTGAAAATTGATTTTTTTTTATTGAAAATTGTTTGAGTTAAAATTTCAAGTATTTTATTTTTGGTTGAAAATTTAAATTGTTCAAATTGAACTGTTTGGTAGAAAATTCATCATTTTATTTGGAAATTCATTTTTTTTATTTGAAAATTTAACTGTATTATTGAAAATTGTTTATTTTTGAATTTTAAATTATTTTATTCTCTTAACTGAAATTTAAACTATTTCATTTTTGGATCAAAATTGGTCTTTTTTCGTTGTAAATTCAACTATTCGATTTGTAGGAAACTTGTCATTTTTAGTAGAAAATTAATCTTTTTGTTCAAAACTTTGATGATTTTCTTGGAAATTGATACATTTTGTTAAAAATTCGTTTATATTTGTTAGAAAATTAATATTCTCGGTCAAAAATTTATGTCTTCGGTTAATAATTTGTCTTTTTCGTAGAAAATTATTCTTCTTGGTTAAATATTCATGCATTTCGTTAAAAATTCATCATTCTTAGAAGAAAATTAATCCTCTGGCTTGAAAATTCATATTTTTGGTTGAAATTTGTACTATTTAGTTAAAAATTCAAATATTTGGTTGAAAATGTATGCACTTTGTTAAAAATTCTTCTTTTTTAGTAGAAAATTAATTTTCTCGCTTGAAATTTCATTTTTTCGAAACATGAACTATTTTGTTAAAAATTCGTCTATTTGGACGAAAATTCATTTATTTTGTTGAAAACACGTATTTTTCGTTAGAAAATTAATATTCACTTTTTTACTTAAAAATTCAAATATTTGATAGAAAATTCATCAATTTAATTGTAAATTCTTTCTTTTTTTTATTCATTTTTTGAAGTAAAAATTGTATTATATCATTTTTAGTTGAAAATTAATTTATTTTGTTGAAAATTTATATATTCCAGTTTTGGTTTAAAATTCATGAAAACTGAAGTATTTTGTCAAAAATTTGACTATTTTCTTGAAAATTAATTATTCTATCAAAAATTTAATTTTTCAGAATAAAGTTCTATTTTTTAGTGGAAAATTGAAATATTTTCTTGAGAATTTTATTTTTGGTTGGAAATTAAACTAATTTGTTGAAAATTCAACATTTTGTTGAAAATTTTTCTTTTTGGTAGAATATTCGTTTTTATTTTATTCGAAAAGTAATGTTTTTAACTGAAAATAAATTAATATATTCCAGTTTTAATTGTAAATTCGTCTTTTTCAGTAAAAAACTCAGGTAGTTTGTTAAAAATTTATCTTTCGGTTATTGATTTATTCTGAAGAAATTTTTTTTTCTTGAAAATTAATTTTCGAAATTGAAAATTTCACAATTCCATTTTTGGTTTGAAAATTCATGTATTTCTTTGAATTTTCATGCATTTTGATGAAGATTCATGTATTTTGATCGAATTAATTTTTTTGGTTGAAAATTTATGTATTTTGTTAAAAATTCGTATTTTTGGTATAAATTCAATCTTGCTTAAAAATCAATTTCTTGTTGAAAATTGCATTATTTTTATCAAAAATTGAACAATTTTGTTGAATATTTGTTTTTTTTTTCGTTAAAAAGTCAAGTTTATAATTGAAGATAAATTGAAGTAATTGAGGTAATGTTTTTGATTTCGGAGATTTTTTTTTAATTTGAGGATAAGTTTGAAATATTTCAAAAGATATTCAAATGTTTCAAAGTTTTTGAAAAAGTTAAAGATTATTCATAATTTGAAAAGAATGAAAAAATTTTCAATAAAATGTGAATTTTTGAACATTTCGAAAAAAGTAGGAAAACTTCAAATGATTGTTTATGTTGACTAATTAATTATTAAAGAAAATTCAAAAACATGAAAAAGATTTCTAAAAATGTTGAAAAAAATGTTTAAAAAGAATGAAAAAATATGAAAGATTTGTGGAAATGTGGAAGAAAAATTTTTGTCATTTTGAAAGTTTTACACAAATCGTTAGAAAAACTCAAGAGGCATTTTAGAATTTTTAAAGGCATTGAAAATATTATCAAACTGAAAAACTTTTCTGAAAATATGTAAGATTTTTCCTAATTTCTTCAAAACTTGTGAAAGTCCTGAAGTTTAAAAGGTCAAACTGACTCCAATTATTATTCCTCAGATTTTGTAACATCCTATAAAATAAAAAAATGTTTTTAAAAATTTTTTAAATTCATTTCCGACACATCATAATGATTAAAAATTTTGAGACAAATTTAATCAGAAAATTGTGAATGTTCTAATAATCAAAATAAGTAAATGACTTGTAAAAGATTTGTTTTAAATTACAACAAGAAATTGCCATTTGTTTATAACTAAAAAGGCTAGGCAAATTGGAAAATTTCAGAAAAAACTGCAACTTTCCAGCACTTATCTAAGAAAAATAGTTATAAACAATAATAATTTGTTTGAACAATTTTTTTTCAACTTGAATAATTATTCAGCCACTCCAAGTGAAAAATCAACCAATAGTTTGAAATTTCAGAAAAAATCGCAACTTTCTACCATTGAGCGTGGAGAATAGCACTAAAAATAATAATGAATTGTTTAAACAATTATTTTCGTTTACTTGACTTAATTATTACTTCACCCTAATTAGAAAACAAACAAAAAGTTAAAAAATTCAGAAAAAAACCGCCACTATCTAGTATTATTATAGAAGAAGATAGCTATTAACAATAATAATTTGTTTAAACAATTATTTTTGACATATTCAATTGAATTTTAACTCACTCCAAGCTAAAAATGAACATAAAGTAGAAAATTTAAGAAAAAACCACAATTTCTAGTATTATTCAAAGGTAATATTATTAAAAATGGTAATAAATTGTTTAAACAATTGTTTGTCAACAATAATGAGTTAATTACCAATCATTGAATTAAATCATTTAATTAATTACAAATTAGATAAACATAACATTAATAAATTATCATAAATATATAATAATAACAAGTAACTATATTTAAATAAATAATTATGGCACTAACCATTTTTTGTTTTTCACTCTTAGGTTTCTTTTTTTAAATTTGTTGCAAAAATCAGTTTTTTGAAAAGTCTACTATTATGTTTTTGGATGAAAGTTTATCTTATGTAGTTAAAAATTAATTAATTTTGTTGATTTTATTAAGAATTTAGTTAAAATTTCATCCTTTTATTGTTGGAAATTCGAAATTTTGGTTTGAAAATTCAAACATTTTTGTCGAAAATTGGACTTCTTGGTTGAAAATGAGATTTTTTGTTGAAACTTTAACTGCTTTGCAGAAAATTTGCCTTTTTGGCTTGCAAATTCAATATTTGCGTTGAGACTTCTTTCTTCTTTATTGACTTAAAAATCTTTTTTTTGGTGGAACTGCAAATATCTTGAAAATTCGTCCTTTTCGATGAATTCAACTGTTTTTTGGTTAAAAATCAACTTTTTAATTCAAAAATTCAAAAATTTTATTCTTTGTTCAAAATTGGCCTTTTTGGTTGAAAATTCATTTATTTATTTTAAATTTTAACAATGCCGTTAAAAATGTATCCTTTTAAGAGAAAAATTCACCTATCAGTAGTAAATTCATCGTTTTAGTTGAAAATTTATTTCTTAGGTTCAAAATTTATCTACTCTGTTGATTATTTTCGAAAAATAACTTTTTTCGTTGACAATTTTACTATTCCAGTTTTGGTTTAAAAAGTATGTTTTTTGTTAAAAATTTATGTTTTTGGTATAAATTTAATCCATTCGGTTAAAAATTAATTTTATAATCTGAAAATTTAATAATTCCATTTTTCATTTAAAATTGATCTTTTTTGTTAAAAATTCATTTCTTTGGTTTAAAATTTAACTACATATTTGGATAAAAATGTTTTTTTTTGTTTGAAAATTATTCTTCAATTTTACTTTAATTATTACATTTTTAGTTAAAAATTCATCAGTTTCAGTTTAAAATTCAACAATTTGCAAAATTCATCATTCTAGTTGAAAATTCATTTCAGAGAATTATTTCTTAACATAAAATTTAAATATTAGTAGCTATTAAGCTACTAGATCTCTCTAGTAGCTATTAAGCTACTAGATCTCTCTAGTAGCTTAATGGGAAAGTACCTGACCAGAAATCAAAAGTTCTGTAGTGCTTTCCCATTAAGCTACTAGAGAGATCTAGTAGCCTAATGAGAAAGCACTCATCGGAAATCAGAAGTTCTGTGATGTTTTCGTATTAAGCTACTAGATCTTTCTAGTAGCTTAATGGGAAAGCACATGACCGGAAATCAGAAGTTCTGTGGTGCTTTCCCATTAAGCTACTAGAGATATCTAGTAGCTTAATGGGAAAACACCTGATCGGAAAGCAGAAAATCTGTAGTGCTTTCCCATCAAGCTACTAGATCTCTCTAGTAGCTTAATGCGAAAGCACATGGCCGGAAATCAGAAGTTCTCTGGTGCTTTCCCATTAAGCTGCTAGATCTCTCGAGTAGCTTAATGGGAAAGGACCTGACTGGAAATCAGAAGTTCTGTAAATTTTTTTTTGTTTTTTCAAAATTAACTCCTGTAACTAAAAAGTTTACCATTCCAGTTTTCAAAAGACCAGTATGACATCACATTATGTGCCTAACTAATCTATTTTAATGCCTGGAGAAGCAAATATTTCTTCATTTAATAGCTCAGCTGTTTGAGAATTACTTGTAGCAAACGCGTACGTGCTGTAAAAGTAATCAAAATCAGCTACCATTACGCAACTGACTTACCAAGAATATAAAAGACGTCATCGTCTCCATGGGTTTAGGAACATCAATGATGTCAGTTTCTTTTTTTATGACACGAATGAATGCTAGATTTGACCTTGAAAATTATAAGTCGAGTTTGCTTTGCCAGCAGAAAGAGAATAAAAGTTGAAAGGTGTATCAGAGACCGTAAAGAGCAGATGGTCTGGCCAGGAAGTCCAGGTGCTATTGGCACGCGTTTGCTGGTACAAAAATGGATTAAAGAGCAATCTCGGGGGCCATAGCTGAAAGATGAATGGTCCATGAGCCGGTACACTTTACACACGAAAATAAAGTCGATTGTTTGCACACGAATCGCCATGAAATGATATTAGAAGGATCAGCAGGGCTTTATAGGGTGTCCAAAAAGTAACGAATCACCTGAATAATCTTCCAGGTAAAATATTTTTCAAAAAGGTCAAGGTCATCCTTGAAGTCACTCTTAACGAGGAATCCGGGAATCCAGAAATCCAACCTTGAGTTCGACCTTGAGCTTGACCTTCAAGGTTATTTGAAGGACAATCTTTTTTTTTCAAGTAGGAACCCCAATTTAGACAACGGCAATCGAACGAGCGGGGAATTTCACGTTCAAACATGTACTCAGGTTAAAAACACAAATTTTACCTTGAAATAACCTTGAGAATCGAGCTCAAGGTCAAATTCAAGGACACTACTGGATTTCTTGTTGAATGTTACTTCAAGAATGACCTCGACCTTTTCCGTAAGCACCTGAGCCGAAGCAGTACAGATTGGACCCGACACATATCTGGGTCAAGCCTAAAAACCTTCAGCTTAGGTTCAAGGTCATCATTGACTCATGACCTGAGTACATGTTTGGACGTCAAATTTCCCGCTCTTTCGATTGTCTTTGTCGAAAATAGGGGTCCGAGATTGAAAAAACAAATTTGACCTGGAAATAACCTTGAAGGTCAAGCTCAAGGTCAAATTCAAGGACACTACTGGATTTCTTGTTGAAAGTTACTTCAAGAATGACTTCGACCTTTTCCGTGAGCACCTGAGCCGAAGCAGTACAAATTCGACCCTACCCATACCTGGGTCAAGCCTAAAAACCTTCAGCTTAAGCTCAAGGTCATCCTTGACCCATGACCTGAGTACATGTTTGGACGTGAAATTTCCCGCTCTTTCGATTGTCGTTGTTAAAAATAGGGGTCCCAGATTGAAAAAACAAAATGACCTTGAAATAACCTTGAAGGTCAAATTCAAGGTCACCAGTGGATTCCTCGTTAAAAGTTACTTCAAGAACGATCTCGATCTTTTCGAAAAATAATTTACCTGGAAAATTATTTAGGTGTTTCGTTACTGTTCTCCTAAACTTTGGAAATCCCATAAAATGTCCTACTTCTCGGTCTTAACTAAAAATATCATTTTGAACCAAAAATAGGAATATTAAATTTTGATTAATTTTTTTTTCTAAAAAAAATCTTCTTTCTCTCCGCTGGGAATCGAACCTCAGAACTTTCAATTGCCGGTCAAAGAATAACAGAAATTTGTAACGTCTTTTCAGACTAGATGGACATTGGACATATGAATTAAAAATTAATTGAAATAATTTTTAATTTATATGTCCATTTAGTCTGAAAAGACGTTAAAAATTTTCGTTATTCTCTGATGACAATACAGATTCCTTGTTAAATTTTAAGTTCTAAAACTAATTTTCAACTGAAGAAAAACGAATTTCGAACCAGTTTAATCCTTCGTCAAAGGAAAAAATTTTCGACCAAAAATTAAATAATTACATTTTTAGATGAAAAAATTAATTTTTCACAAAAAATTAAAAAAATAGTTAAATAGTTAAATAAAAAATGCAGAGTCTGGCTGTTTTTCAAGGAATATGCACAATTCGTTTACGGATTTAACTAAGAATATATTTGCAATAACTCTTTTATATGTGGCTTCATGAATTTCCAAGATTTATTAATTATTATTTAAACAATTTTATAAACCAGTGAAAAATTTGGCTATTTTTCAATGAATAGGCTTCGTTTTTCACAAAATTAACTTAGGATTTGTTTGCGACGACTTTTGTCTATAATGCACTGCAAATTTTCAAGATCAATTATTTGTTTAAACATTTTCCATGAACAAATTAGGAGTTTGACTATTTTTTAAATAATAGGCTCAATTTTTTTTAGATGTCAAAAAGACGGTATTTTCAATATCTTTTTTCTACGTGACTTTGCATTTCACAATAATTATTCATTATTTAAACAATTTTTATAAAAATATTTAGAGTTTTTTTTTCGAGGAATAAACACAATTTGTTTACAGAGTCAACTAAAATTGTCTTTCTGATGACTCTTTTTACTATGTTTCGTAAATTTACAAGACTTATTAATTATTTAAGCAACATTCACAAACAAATTCAGAATTTTGATATTTTTCAACAAATAGGGTCAATTTTTAAATAGGATTTTCGAATTTTCAAGATTTCTTAAATATTTAAATTATTTTCATTAGAAAATTGAGAGTTTGGCTATGGTTTAAATTTAGCTACAGAGTCGGTTCAAAATTCTTTTTTTTTAACAAATTTTGTTGACTGAAAATTTAACTATTTCACTTCTGAAAAACAATTTTTTTTACTTTTGAAAATTTAACTATTTGGGTTCAAATAAATAAAATTGGTCTCTTTCTCTTGCATTATTGGATTTTTTAAACTGAAAATTCAACTATTCTATTTCTGGTCATAATGAATATTTTTTACATAAAAAAGTTTAACTATTCGATTGAAAATTAATCTTTGTGTTTGAAAATTCATCTTTCCAGTTGAAAATTTAACTGTTCTGTTGACATTTTTTTCTTCGGCCGAACATTAATTTATGTAACTAAAAATTTAACTATTCTATAACTGGTTGAAAGTTATTCTTCATTAGTTGAAAATTTTTCGCTATGGTTAAAAGTTAACAACGTATTTGGTTGAACATTCGTTTTTTTTATGGAAAATAATTTTTTTCAACTCAAAATTTAACTATTCCACTTGTCACGAAAATGCATCTTTTTTTATTTAAAAGTTCTTGTATTTGGTTGAAAAATAACTTTCTTGGTTGAAAATTCATCTTTCTACTTGAAAATTTAATTGTTTTGTTGAAAATTCTTTTTTTTTTCGGTTGAAAATTAATTTAAGTAACTGAAAATTTAACTAATCCATAATTGTTTGAAAATTCATTGGTATGGTTAAAAGTTAACTATATAATTCGTTGACAATTTTTCGTTTTTTGTGGAAAATAATTTTGTTTACTGAGAATTTAACTATTTCATTTGTGATACAAATTTATCTTACATTCCAATTTTGAACGAAAAATGGAATAGTGACACTTGCAGCTATAAAAATTGATTTTTAACCCCCCCAAAAAAATGAAGTCTCTATAAAATAATGAAATTTTCAACCAAAGAAATGAATTTTCAATCACTGAAATGAATTTTCAGCAAAGTCATTCTACATTAAACAAGGTAGCTAAATTTTCAATCAAGAAGATTAATTTTTTACCAAAAAATACGAATTTCTGATAAAATTTATCAATTTTAGTCTGATTGTTGAATTTTTAACTTGTTCTTGTGGAAAAGTCTATACTGAAGAAACCGGGAGAGCGGTGAGCCAACGTGTAAAGGTACATGAGAGACACTAACCCAAATCCCAATCAATAAACCCTAAACCCAAATATCCTTAACCTATAAACCCCCAACCCATAAACCCTAAACCCTAAAATCATAAAACCTAGACCCATAAACCGTAAACCCATAAACCCTAATCCCATCAAACCTGAACCCACTAACCCTAAATCCAAAATTTTCAATCCATAAAGTCTAGACCCATAAACCCTTAACCCACTAACCCTAAACCTACAAATCCCAACCCATAAACTCTGAATCCAGAAACCCCAAACCCAATTTTGAAACCTTTTTTATATAAACTTTCATAATACATCAACCGCTTTGGCTAACAGATTATCAATTTTTTTTAAATTAACACATTGTTATTATAATATAGTTAGAATGTTGATAAATGAAAAATTTTATTACGAAGTACAAATTTAATTTCTGTTTTGTTTTCCGATCTTGATTTGTTTCTTCTGCTGAGTGGTAAGAACATTTTTCACTGTCATACAACTTAGTGACGTATTACCATCATTTGGTGTTTATATAATTTGTAAGTTTTTCTTAGTGCATTGTTTTATTATTTATTGATAAAAGATTGATGAAAGTAATATGCATATTTCTTTTTCAATGGCTTATGTAAAAAGAAAGTACCCCAATTTAGATTAACAATTTTTAATATTGGTTGAAGAGAAACTCAAATTAAGTTTCTTTCGAATGTTTCAATCGAAATTGAAACGTGCCTAACGTGGTGGAAGACCTTCGATTCAAAATTTCGAAGATTGTTCTACTTCTACGAAGCGAAGAAAAATAGAAGCGTTATCTGATAGTTATTTAGAATGTGAATTGAAACAAGCTTTTTATGAAAAACTAAAAGATTCTGGAAAAAAACATCCTGTAAAAATGATTGAAGAAATTTTGAATAACGAAAACAATAGTAAACAAAAATTCTCTGAAGAAGAATCCTCAGCTCTTATGGAACATGCTGAATTATCGAAATGGCAGTATGATACTATTCGCAAAAGAACAAAAGAAAAAAATGCTGACGTTTCTATTAATTATAAATATCTTGCAGAAGAAAAAACAAAATGTTATCCCCCATCTTCAAGCAAAAAATTGCTGAAGTTAATTTACAAGCATTGTTAAATCATACTTGTACGCGATTATTTTATGTGCCAACTATCTTATGTGAATTGTTAAATATCGATACGGATATATATCTCACTATGACCTAAAAATGTTGATGTGATGGAGCTTAAGATCAAAACCAATATAAACAAAACATTTCTGACAGAACAATAGCAGACCGTAGCATTTTTATGAAATCAATGGTACCACTTAAACTGGAAATGAACACTTTTAGTAAGCTCAGGTCTTCTCAAGCTAAGCTACTAACATCTTTAGCTTTTTTTAAATGGTGTAGGGACAATAACATCGTCCCAAAATTCTTACAGTTAAAAAACCATTTGGGAACATCTAAATCCAAATCAATTCCACATAAAACAATTTTGCTTCTCTTATAAGAAAGAATACAATATACCAAATTTGCCTTGCACACTACCTCCAAAAAACTTTTAAAACTTCTCCTTTTCCTATCAAACACTCTCAGATTTGACATTTGGCCCACAATGGACCGCAGATCATTTGACCAATCCCAACGGATTAAAGATTTTTGCACTGAGGAACAAAAAATAAAATTTGACAAATTACTTCCAGTAAAGCACGCACCATTAACTAATACAGTAAAAAACATCTCTAACCATCCTCTCAGCGATGAAATGATTTCAGACTTATCTAAAGGACATAATTTTGCAGTCGCTCCCTCCAAAATCCCGAAAGAAGAAATCATCAGTAATTTGGAATGCAGAATATACACCCTTCCACCCGAAAAAGCAAATGACATACGACGTAGGACAGCCAACATTTTACGCGAAGCCCAACTTCCTTCCTCAAACTTAACAAAACAAGAAAAAACAGCAATTAAAGAACTCAATCAGAATGAAGACATCATAATATTACCAGCAGACAAAGGCAGCACAACAGTAATAATGAATAAAGAAGACTATAACAACAAAATCATAGACCTTCTTACTGACGGTACATATAAAAAACTTAAAAAAGACCCCACAAAAACAATAGCCAGAAAAACAAAAAGCCTCCTAAAAGACTCAAATCTTGTCAGCGATACAATATCTAAATTAAAACCTACTAATCCCATCCCTCAAAAACTTTACGGACTCCCAAAAATTCACAAAAACAACATCCCACTCAGACCGATCGTCAGCGCAATAAACTCATCAACTTACAACCTAGCACGCTTTCTCGCCAAAAAACTTAAGCCTTTCACAGGAAACTCTATCACACACATCCAAAACTCTTTTGACTTCATCAGAAAAATACAACAAATTCACATTCAACCCCAAGACATCCTAGTAAGTTTCGACGTAGTATCTCTCTTTACAAAAAAACCAATCTCTGATACAATCGATATTAATAAATGCTTTGCAAACTCCTCCTCCAATCTCACACCTTTAATAGAACACTGTCTCACTAATACCTATTTCTCTTTCAATAACCAATTCTACGAACCAACCTCAGGAGCAGCAATGGGATCTCCAATCTCACCTGTAATAGCCAACATCTTTATGGAAAATCTAGAAACTAAAATCCTTAACAAATCCAAGCTGAAACCGGAATTCGGGTGCCGTTACGTTGACGACACTTTTGTCATCTGGAGACACGGTCTAGACGAACTAAACAAATTTTTCGATTTCATCAATCAAATACACCCTAATATCAAGTTCACTATGGAAATTGAACAAAACGGAAAATTACCTTTCTTGGACGTACTAATTTATAAAAGATCTGATAACAAATTAGGATATGAAGTTTACAGAAAACCCACACATACAAACAGATACCTGCATGCCTCCTCCCACCACCACCCATCTCAAAAGCAATCGGTCATCAACTGCCTTCTATACAGGGCTGTCTCCGTAACAGATAAAGAAAACTAACAAAAGGAACTAAGAAGTGTTAAACAAATCCTAATGAGAAACTATTACACAAACAAACAAATTAATAAAGCAATAAGAAATACACCCAAGAAAACAAGTGAACACAACCTACTAAAGAAAGAGAGAGAAAAACAACCACCATCCTACCCTACATTCAAGGTATCAAGGAACAAATAGGAAGAATTCTCAAGAAACACAACATCCAAACTATATTTAAACCACCTGCAAAAATAGGACAACTTCTAAACAACCCTAAAGATAAAAAGGAACCTTTCAGTGATCCGGGAGTATATCAAATCCCTTGTTCTTGTGGTAAAGTCTATATTGGAGAAACCGGGAGGGCGGTAAGTCAACGTGTAAAGGAACATGAGAGTAAAGTTAGGATAAAACATTTCACGCAATCAGCAGTAGCTGAGCATCATATCGAAACAGGACATAGTATTTTATTTGACAAAACAAAGGTCATCGCAAAAACATACAATATATTTCCAAGAAAACATACAGAAGCAATCGAAATCTTGAAACACCCTAATAACATCAATAGGGACAATGGATATAATACCAATCCGATTTGGCTTTCCGTCCTCCCGAGTTTTTTTAAAAAGACTTGATTGGCCAATCAAGTTCAACCAGTCCCCACCATGGGGCGCTCTGGCCAATCACAGGCATCGTAGGAAACGTTTTCAAAAGTATTTGGCGTTATCATCAATCTGGCTCAACGAGATATTGTCGTGTTATAAGTTTTGAGTATGCTAAGGGAACAAAAGAGAAAACAAAAGTAGAAGCTAGTCAGAATCCGAAATTTAAAAATTAATACCAACAGTTGTAGAGTTAGCTGGAAAACAAATAAAAGTATTTCATTGCATGCATCTAACTATGATTGATGGAAAAGTGGCAACAGTTTCATACATCATCAAATGCATGTTGCGTTAGATGTAAAGCATCTCCAGCAGAAATGAGTAATTTAAAAAAATTATCAAAGAAAGAAGAAATCGTTGAAAACTTCAAGTATGGTTTATCAAGTCTGCATGCATGGATACGATTTATGGAGTGCATTCTTCACATTGCTTATAGATTAGTTATCAAAAAATGGAGAGTATCATTTGTTGATGGAAAAGAACTTATGAAGAATGCTAAGCAAAGAATCCAACAACGATTTAAAGAAGAAACAGGTTTACTTGTAGATTATCCAAAGCAAGGAGCTGGAACCTCAAACAATGGCAAGTCAGCAAGGATGTTTTTTCGTAACCCAGATCAGGCGTCTCAGATAACAGGGGTTAATCATAAATTGATTCAAAGATTTCAAGTTATTTTACAAAGACTTGCTTGTTTTTATTAAAAGAGATACTAAAAAGTTTCACGTCTATGCAACAGAAACTGCTAAATTGTTTATTGAATTGTATGATTGGTTCTATATGCCTGCATCTGTCCATAAAATACTTTTACGTGAAGCAGAAATAATCGATAACTTTTCACTTAACCAATTGGTTTATTGTCAGAGGAAGCCCAAGAATCTTGTAACAAAGATAAGCATTACAGGAAGTTCAATACCCGAAAATGTGGTAGAACTGCTACAAATACTGATTTAAATAATAAACTACTACTTTCTTGTGTGTGGGTTTCTTATTTAAAAAGGAATTAGGGTTGACGGGTTGGGATTTGTGGGTTTAGAGTTTATAGGTTGGGATTTGTGCGTTTAGGGTTTATGGTTTCAGGATTTACGGAATGGGGTTCGTGGGTTTAGGGGTTATGGATTGGGATTTGTGGGTTTAGGGTTTATGGGTTGGGATTTGTGGGTTCAGGGTTTATGGGTTTGGATTTGTAGGCTTAGGATTTATGGGTTGGGATTTGTGGGTTTAGGGTTTACAGGTTGGGATTTGTGGGTTTAGGGTTCATGGGTTCAGGGTTTACGGAATGGGATTTGTGGGTTTAGGGTTTATGGGTTAGGATTTGTGGCTTTAGGGTTTTTGGGTTCTGGGTTTACGGAATGGGATTTGTGGGTTTAGGGTTTATGGGTTGGGATTTGTGGGTTCAGGGTTTATGGGTTTGGATTTGT
>CAKNXH010063065.1:0-19123 GCA_932178445.1 Andricus quercusramuli
TTTTTTTTATCAAGAACAGTTGAAATAAACCAAAAGAAAGAAGACAATTTTTTAATTTTTTCTTCCAAACGGAATGACTGACACTTTGACTATATTTTACCAATGAATCATGAACTTTAATTCAAAATTTGTATAGAAAAAGCTATTTTTAATTTATTAAATTTGAATTTTCGCACAACTCGGACCAGAACAGGTCGCGCACTCTGGTGAGTGGTAAACTCCCCCATACTCATAAGAGTTTTATGGGCTCATAATTGTACTCCGCGCATGCGCAGTCGACCGTTACGTACAGTATCGTGTGTAACAAGAAGTGAAACGTCTTTTTCATCATAATTGAGGAATAAAAAGAACTTTTTTAAACTAAAATCTGAAATAAATTAAGTAAAATTGAATTTCTAAAATATAAAAAGCATTCGTACCTGTGTACAAAATTCTTCTGCTTTAGCCAACGCTTCTGTCAAATACTGCCTATCGGGATGATTGAAGGGCGTGTTTTCCAAGATCTATAAATAAAAATTAAAGGATAAAAAAATATAAAATATATATAACAAAAAGTCAAAATTAAATTCGGGTTCTATTTATATTCTAATGTTTTTTTAATAAAGCTGGAAATTAGGTTTCAAAGACAATTTTTAAAAAAATAATCTTAGATTATGCTCGCGTATTTCAATGAAAATCGGGACAGATTTAAAAGAAGATTAGAAGATTTAGAAGAAGATTGACAATCTTCAACTATTTTGTGTCATATTCTATATTAATTCTGAATTTAAGGTATAAATTTTCATGAATTATCAAAAATATTGTCGTTGCTTTTCTTTTCTATTATTTTAGATAATAGATACCATGCAGTAGCACGCGTGATTGTTCTCTAGTTTTTATTAATATTTGTTATTTTAATGAAAAATTGAAATAAAATATTACTTTTCCAATGATAAGCGGGTATTTTGTTATCCTCTGCATTGGCTTAATCAGAAAAGAGCTCAAAGGCATTCCTTTGGTTCGCGGATCCTGTTGACATCTTTGTCCAACTTGAACAAAATCTGGACAAGTTTCAGTCAATTTTTGAAGATAAACTGCTGCTGATATCTGACAACTGCAGAATCGCACGTAAGCAGACATTCTTGGAATCTGAAAAGAATTTCGTTCTCATTTTTTATAAATTTAAACTCAACAAATCCTACTATAAAGGATACAAAGGTTGAAGAATTACGTTTTCACACAAGATGTCACCAATCATCCGCACTATTCCTCCATCACTATTGTCACGTCTTATCCTTAAAGTTCTGTTGACAAAAGTGTATAAAATTAGAATTATATTCTAAATTAATATAAATAAATATTGATTACCTCAAGAAATTGTCATTGCAGGCGATAATGTCTCTCCAATTTACAAAAATTCTGTCGACCTCGTTCGCAGATAGCACCAAACTTTCGAGTAGAGGTTTTTCGAAAACCTGTATGAATGATTTTAAAATCCATTTGCATTCACCATTTGATAATTTCGAAATTTTATATTTAAACTATTAGTTCTGGTAATAATTAAATGTAACTAAGAATAACTAGAGCCAAAAATTCAAATTTATAATGAGTATTGTATTTCTATGTTTGGATAAGAAAGTTAATTTTAGTTAATCTGCCTCAATTATACGGGGGTTTGCCGAAAAAGATGAAACTTTGAACTAAAGCATTAACACTTGGAAAATGTATGAAAGGCAAATAAAAATTTCGATCAACATTATTTTCCAATTTACTTGAATACAAGTTGATCTTTGATTTAAGCCAATCTCTCAGGATAGAGGGGCGATTTTCGAGTTGGATAAGGGGAGCCTGCGTGCTAATTATTTCACGACAGAGGGGCATTTTTTAACCTGGACAAGGGGAAAATGTGTGATAATTATTTAACGACAGAGGAGCGTTTTTCAAGATGCCCCATAATTATTTCAGGGTCGAGGGCCTTTTTTCGTTCTTGATAAATGGGCATGCTGTGATTAATATTTCAGGGCTGAGGGGCACTGCGTGATAATTATTTCACGTTTGAGAGGCATTTTTCGAGCTGGAAAAGAGAGCCCCACGTGCTAATTATTTCAGGCTGGAGGTCTTTTTCGCCCTCGATAAATGGGCACGCTGTGACTGATATTTCAGCACAGAGGGGCACTGTGTGATAATTATTTTACGCTGGAGGGGTGTTTTTCGACCTGGATAAGAGGGAACGGCGTGATGATTATTCAATGAAAGAGAGGCTTCTTTTGAAATGGACAAGAGGGCACCACGTCGTAATTATTTTAGGGTAGAGGGCCTTTTTGTCCTTGATAAATAGGCACACTGTGATTAATATTTCAGGACTGAGGGGCGCTGCGTGATAATTATTTCACAATTGAGAGGCGTTTTTCGAGCTGGAAAAGGGAGCACCACGTGCTAATTATTTCAGGGTAGAAGGTCTGTTTCGCCCTCGATGAATGGTCACGCTGTGATCAATATTTCAGGGCTGAGAGGCGCTGCGTGATAATTATTTCACGATAGAGGGGTGTTTTTGGAGCTGGGAAAGGGGGAACGACGTGCTAATTATTTCAGGGTGGAGGGCCTTTTCGCCCTTGATAAATGGGCACGCTAAGATTAATGTTTCAGGGCTTATGGACTCTGCGTGATAATTATTTCACGATTGAGAGGCATTTTTCGAGCTGGAAAAGAGGGCACCACATGATAATTATTTCAGGGTAGAGGGCCTTTTTCGCCCTTGATAAATGGGCACGCTGTGATTAATATTTCAGGGCTGAGGGGCGCTGCGTGATAATTATTTCAAAATTGAGAGGCGTTTTTCGGGCTGGACAAGAGAGCACCGCGTGCTAATTATTTCAGGGTGGAGGTCTTTTTCGCCCTCTATAAATGGGCACGCTATGACTGATATTTCAGCACTGAGGGGCGCTGCGCGATAATTATTTTACGCTGGAGGCGTTTTTCGAGCTGGATAAGGGGGAACGGCGTGATATTTATTTTATGAAAGAGGGGCTTCTTTTGAGCTGGACAAAAGAGCACCACGTGATAATTAGTTTAGGGTAGGGGGCCGTTTCCGTCTTTGATAAATGTTCACGCTGTGATTAATATTTCAGGACTGAGGGACACTGCGTGATAATTATTTCACGATTGAGAGGCATTTTTCGAGCTGGAAAAGGGAGCACCACGTGCTAATTATTTCAGGGTAGAAGGTCTGTTTCGCCCTCGATAAATGGTCACGCTGTGATCAATATTTCAGGGCTGAGAGGCGCTGCGTGATAATTATTTCACGATAGAGGGGTGTTTTTGGAGCTTGGAAAGGGGGAACGATGTGATAATTATTTCAGGGTATAGTCTCTTTCACCCTTGATAAATGGGCACGCTGTGATTAATATTTCAGGGCTTATGGACGCTGCGTGATAATTATTTCACGATGGAGGGGTGTTTTTCGAGCTGGATAAGGGGGAACGGCGTGCTAATTATTTCATGAAAGAGGGGCTTCTTTTGAACTGGACAAGAGGGCACCACGTGATAATTATTTCAGGGTAGAGGGCCTTTTTCGTCCTTGATAAATGGGCACACTGTGATTAATATTTCAGGACTGAGGGGCGCTGCGTGATAATTATTTCACAATTGAGAGGCGTTTTTCGAGCTGGATAAGAGAGCACCACATGATAATGATTTCAGGGTAGAGGACCTTTTTCGTCCTTGATAAATGGGCACGCTGTGATTAATATTTCAGGACTGTGAGGCGCTGCGTGATAATTATTTTACAATTGAGAGGCGTTTTTCGAGCTGGACGAGAGAGCACCACGTGATAATTATTTCAGGGTGGAGGTCTTTTTCGCCCTCTATTAATGGGCACTCTGTGATTGATATTTCAGCACTGAGGGGCGCTGCATGATAATTATTGTACGCTGGAGGGGTGTTTTTCGAGCTGGATAAGGGGGAACGGCGTGATAATTATTTCATAAAAGAGGGGCTTCTTTTAAACTGGACAAGAGGGCACCACGTGATAATCATTTCAGGGTAGAGGGCCTTTTTCGTCCTTGATAAATGGGCACGCTGTGATTAATATTTCAGAACTGAGGGGCGCTGCGCGATGATTATTTCATAATTGAAAGGCGTTTTTCGAGCTGGAAAAGAGAGCACCACGTGCTAATTATTTCATATCTAGAAAATTCTCAATTTTTTTTGAATTATTACTGGCTTAAACTAAGGATAAAAGTCTAAAGATTAAGGCCTGTAAATTTCAGATTTTTGCCGCAACTTTTCTAGGTCATGATATATTTTCTTCAAAGTCAGAAATCTTTTTATTAGAGTTTACTCAAGACGGAATTTCATAAGATTTAAAGCAATTAAAAAAAATGTCTATCCTTATTTCCGACAAAATTATCGTGTTTAAAAGTTGTCAGCAATTAGTAGTTATCAGATGATTGAAAATTTATGAAAATATTCACTGATATTTGCCTATTTTTATTTTATTTGTCCCTTTAATTTGATTTATAACTGTATACCTCATGAACGAGTCTCATATCCTCTATGTAGGCCTGTTCAGTCGCAATAAGTTCCTTGATGTACTCCTGGCGTTTTCTTTCCACAGGTTCGAGTTGCGCCGTCAGAACATCGCTCATCTGCTCACTAGCTACAAAAACTTTCAAATTCAACAATGTTTGCCTAACTAAAAACGTCTATGATTTAAAAATGCCATATTGAAACTTTTAAGACTTTGTAATTTCAAATGAAAACATTGAAGATTACCAATTTTTTAATTGAAGAAAAAACAAATATAAAATTTAACTATTTTAAACTATAAAACGCATTTTAAAAGTTTTTCAAAAATTATTAATTAAATAATTTCAACTTTCAAAGTTTACTATTTAAAATTACAAGCGTTCAAAATTTCATAAGACATTCTTAATAATTTTGTTATAATTATAATTATTATTTTAGTATAGATAATTTTAATATATTCAAATTTAATTTAGATAATTATTTTTTAACGGGTTCTTAAAAAAGTTTTGTAATGTTGAGCGTTTAAGATTAAAAAATATTTAACTTGATTACTGAAATATTAAAAAATGTCAAGTTTAAAGCATTTACAATTAAACAACTTATGACTGTCATTGGCCACATAAAAGAAATTAGTATTAAAGTTGTGAACATTTTCTCATTGCAAAGTTCCAAATTTCAAATGAGAAGAATGAAAAAAAGGATATTTTTAACTTTGAGAAGTTTAGAAATTAACCATTTCAAATTTGATACGTTCCATGTATAATTTGAATTATAATATTGTCAAGATGTAAAAAATTTCACAATTTGGACATGAATTGGGATCATCTAAATTATATGACTTTGAGCTGGTCTTATTCAAATATGTATTTTAAATACCTAGAAGACTAGCAGACTCTATTGGATATTTTTCAATAAATATTAAGATCTCTATCAGGCAATTTCCATCTTTTTTTTATCTTCAACTAACACCAAGATTGAAAAACATAGCAGAAATATAGCCAGCAACCCAAAATCCAGCCAAACACCTTCCCAAACCAAGTTCCAAAATGCACAAATGTGTGTAAAATGCTTTTCAAAGATGCCACCTTTTTAATACCTTTTAAACCTATTTTTGAAAAAAACTTTTACATAGAGATTAAAATAAAATCATAAAAAATCACATGGTAGTCTTATAAAACTGGCATTTATGAATAAGGGTGATAAAAAAAAAGTGGACGTCATAACGATTATTTACAACAGACAGATACTTTATTTCAATCGTTGCGTGTGAGAACACGTTGTATGTGTAAGAATGACAAGAGGTTCGAAATAAATGCGAACAAATTCTCAACAGGTGCTATCTACACACGTCCTTTTTAAACTTTGTTCGCACTTTAACAATATTTATAATTAGAACGTATCTGTTCATTACTTTTTGTTAAAGAATCTTTTTTACTGAGATTCTGACCGATGATACAACGACAAACAAACGAACGATATGGATAAGTCTTGCAATCATAACAACTTGACCCTTATGAAAAAATTGTAATACTCTTTTTTTCATAAGGAGAGGGGTAGTGCTACACAAGTACTTCCTTGTAATATTAATATATATATGGGGCATTTTTTCTCAAGTATGTACCCACCCAAAAAATCGGATTTTTTTTTTGGATCGGACTCAAATTTGGACAAAGTGTTATCCTATCCGTTGGTAGTTAGATGGTGACATATTTTGATTTTGGAACTGGTTATTTTTTGGATGTACTCAACTGCTTTTGTATTTGATCAAATCAATTTTGATCTGCATATTCTGGATAGATTTCTTTTCAGACGATCAAATGGTTACAATTATTTTTAAACAACTGAAAAATTTCATTCATATTTCAAAATTAAAAGAACTGATAACATTTTAATAAAAAAAAAAAAAAAGAATTTCGTAACCACTTGATGGATCGCACAAAAGTCTATCGAAAAGATGCGGGTAGCAATTTTTTTAAATCCCATAGGAAAGCAGTTTATATTATCCAAAAAAGAGCCTGCCCGTACAAAATCCCAAAATGTTGTAAAAATCTCCCTCCCATCATTAAGCATTTGTCTAAATGACAAAATATTTCCCCATGCACTACCAACCAATGGACTGCACTTTGGCAAAGTTTGAATTTATATTTATATATAATAATAATAATAACGGGTTTGCAAAACTTGCAGTACACTTTTTTTATATATAATAATAATAATTATATGTATAACGCATTATATCAAGACCCTATAGAAAATCTAACTTGCTACATTCGCAATTTTCGGGCACGCATTGTCGATACATATCATTGATAATCTAGTGCAGCATACTTTAAAGTTTAAATTAAATGTTCAAAAATTAATTCATCATAATGTCAGAAATTTAATTCAGAATATGTAAATGAAAATTCAAATTCTTCTTTAACATCTAACATTCAAATTTAACTATAAAATTCTAAGGAATTTAAAAAAAAATGATCCTACGGTCAAATTTGGACAACACACTCTTAAGTGTTTCGATTCAGATAAAAATAGAAGGCAACCTGCAAATCTCCTCTCTTGTCTTTTTGTCCCGTTAAGAGAAAAGAAAAGGAATGACGAGAAAAAAAAGAAGGGGGTTAGGATGTTTCCTTCCTTTTTTATTTTATGTTTCTTAATTTGAATGGATTCTTGTTTTTTTTTTGTAACTAAACAGCCAAATTTTCTTCCTTCTTTTTTCCTCTCGTCGATAGAAAGGAAAAGAAAATACGAGAGAGAAAAAGAAGGAAATATGGAGGTGTTGCCCAAGAATTTCGTAAACGGTGGTAGAGTCATTTTGATGATTCCACGTTTAGTCAATAATAATTAATCAGACTAGTAAACTGACAAAAATTTCAGACCATTAAAAAATTAGTTTTGCTTCTATAGAATTAAAAAAAAAGTAATAATAATAACAACTTTTGGTTTGCGTCCTACTTTATAGTAAGTAGCTCATACTTGCTACAAACATTCCCTTCCTTACAGTTCATTAATATTGCACACGGCCTGGACCAAATTATAAAATAATAATCGATGATACACCTTGTGCGCTAATTGCAGAATACATGCATTCATGACACTGGGAAACAGAAATAATAGATTTCGTCCAAATAAAGTATTACAAATGGTTCATCAAGTAAGGATAAAATAAAAATTCGTATTTACATAAAAATGCTGTTTTAGAAGAAAAATTTCAAAGAGCAGTTTCGGGGATTGTGCAATGATTTGTAAAATAAGATACTTCAACAAAATTGATTGATTGAACTTGATAATTAATTTTGATAGACTTGACATTCGGCTCTCATAACCCTTTTTTAAATATACAAATTTGAAAGACTCAAAATTTCAAAACAATCCCAAAAGTCTTTAAATTGAATAGCCTGAAAACTTAAAATATTTACCAGTTTAAGAAGAATACAGTTCTCAATTGAAATTTGTCAGCTTAAATTCTGAAAACGTAATCCAATTTACCTTAGACATAGGTAACTCTTAATTGTAATTGTTGAAATAATAATTTGCAACGAGTAATGGAAGATAATCTTTTCTTCTTCTATTCCTAACTGATGATTCGAGCGTTCATATTTCTCTGATTAGGCTCCACTACTGCTCCAAGGAGACGCGAAGGAGCGAGTTAGTATCCAAAAGTATTTTTAAATCGACCGACCCTACTCTGAATTATTCTAATAAAGAAAAATAAATAAAAAATAAATAGGAATCAAGCAATTTGATACCTTTTTCTTAAAAGAATCTCTCTCGGAGTGTACGTTTAAACGATCGTATATCGTGGAAACGACCATTGGTTGTCTAACTAAACGAACGTTGATCGTGAAACAACCTTTGGTCGTCTACACGAACGCTAATTGTGGAAACGACAGCTGTCGCATTATTGGCCGTTGGTTGTCTAAACAACCTATGGTCGTGGAAACGACTGTTGGTCGTCTACACGAACGTTAATTGTAGAAGCGACCGCTGTCGTCTAAATGGCCGTTGGTCGTCTGAACGAACTTTGGTTGTCTACACGAACGTTAATTGTGGAAACGACCACTGGACGCGGAAACGACCATTGGTCGTCTAACAAAAATGAACTTTGATCGTAAAACGACCTTTGGTCGTCTACGTGAACGTTAATTGTGGAAACGACCGCTGCCGTCTAAATGGCCGTTGGTCCTTTAAATAATTGATGGTCGTGGAAACAACCATTGGTCATATGAACGAACTTCGGTCGTCTACACGAACGTTAATCGTGGAAACGACCATTGTGATCTAAATGGCCGTTGGTCGTGGAAACGACCATTGGTCATATGAACGAACTTCGGTCGTCTACATGAACGTTAATTGTGGAAACGACCGCTGCCGTCTAAATGGCCGTTGGTCGTCTAAACAACCGTTGGTCGTCTAAACAACCGATGGTCGTGGAAACGACTATTGGTCGTCTACATGAACGTTAATTGTCGAAACGACCATTGTGATCTGAATGGCCGTTGGTCGTCTAAACAACAGATGTTCATGGAAACGACCACTGATCGTCTGAACGATCTTTGATCATGAAACGACCTTTGGTGGTCTACACGGATGTTAATCGTGGAAACGACAGCTATCGTCTAAATACTCTTAATGACCGTTCGTCGTTTAAACAACTGATGGTCGTGGAAACGAACCTTGGCCATGTAATCGACTATTGGTTGTGCAAAAGACCGACATAGTTTCTTCTTTTTTAACATGTTTCTTTCAACACAGAGGTATCAAATTCTCATGTAAATAGGAGCTTCAGAAGAGACTGATCAAGTAAATCTGCATCGTAAAAATCCAGTGGAATTATATTATAATTATATCCTGTAATTGTAATAAACAATTTAAGTTATTAGGTTCATTACCTTATTATGATAGAGTATTAGGCATTTTTCGACAACGAGCTCCTTTGCTGCAAAGGAGTCCTTGAGATTTCGCAGTGTTATTTGATCTGTGACCGTTCAAATAATTTCACGGTGGATAGCCGTTGAGATTCTGTAGTTTCTTATATAATCTTAAGGCTACGTTCGAAGGCTCGGAAGCATCGATGTTAAAGCGACCAAAACTAAATAACGGGTTGATTAAAATAATTTCTGTTTGCATTGACTCTGATTTTTTTAAGGAAAGATTAACGGCTCCTTCTCCTCTTCCTGGACTTCCCGAATCCTAGGCCTTCGCGATATTCAAAAAAATAAGAAAGATTTCACAAATATTTTTTTGTTAAAGTACATATTTATGAAATTTTCCCCGTGAATTTTTTTAGATTTTTATTCCTTAAATAGCTCTTACTTTTTTCAATTTTAACTCAGATTTGAGATATATTAAAGAAAAATACTTCATAATTCTCGTTTCCTAATCAAACTTGCGAGATGCTGATTAGATGGAAAGCATAATATCAAAATAATAAAACAATTTCGGTACGTCGATTAATATGATTTGTACCTTAATTTGCAAAGAAAAAAATTGAATTATTTCAAATCAATAAAAAAAAAGATTTCGAAGCAGGAAGGAAGTTTTTATCTGTTTTCATTTTTGCTCCAGATTCACTAAAGAAAATCTTAGCAATAAAAAGAATCTTTGTTTTTAAAAGAAGCTTCCTACAAGAAGGACGTTTATCAGTATTTCCATATATACTAATTAAATTCTTGGGCAATGCTGATTAAAAGAAATTAATAAATTTGTCAATAACTTAAACTAACCTTTGATAATCGGCTTTCCATAAAAATGTATTTTAAACGTGAAACCTACGAAAATTTTGAGTTTATATTCAAATTAACATAAATAATTTTTAAAAACGATAAATCCGGCTAAAAAAGTTTCAGCAAATAAATTTCTATCGTATGGATCGTTAAAATTCTACGCGTAGAAAGCAGAGGCCTATGACGTTAATCAAGCTTTCCCATTAAGTTTTGTACTTTCTACAATTTGCCTAACTAATCGGTATATACGATACTACATTTCCTTACACGCTTTAGCCTAAAGTGACAACTTATAATCTAGATTCTTTACTTTTTTTATATTCTAATTGTATTGAAGCCTGACGATATTAAATATAGAAAAAAATGAATCTAAGTTCTGGCTTCCCATGTTGGGCACCAAAACCTAGATTCTTTTGTTTTATATTGTCTAGGCTAATCTTATTCTGAATACTCAAATAAAATAATTTAGAGTAGTACAGTAATGCAATTGAAAGACCTGGAAAATACAAAATATCAAAAATAGAGAATCTAGTTTATGAAATGCTCTTTGCTGTTTTCGCATACGCATCATGCACGCATACATATTGTGTTGTCTATACATAGGGAAGCATTGAACGACAAGTATTTAACAATTTATTGTGACAAAACGCGTGTTTGCAATAAACGATAGCCGAAAAGGTTTGCAGTTCGAGTGCGATGACAATGACCTCAATAAATAAAATGGTGTATAAGGATTGTAGATTTCGAGTGTAGAGGATGCCCAACGCTAGCATTCAGAAAAAAGGTTCTGGGTTTAAAGCACCCACCACCCACAACGTTTTTCCCATATTGTCGGTGCACGAAAGCCGCTGAGATTCTCAATATTTTTCGTTGCGTTTCCTCGAGTCGAGGCGAAGGGTCCTCTGCTTTTTTACTCTTTATTGCATTGTTGCGGTGCTGCGCTGCTATCCTTTATGCTGCGTGTTAAGCACAGGCGAAAGACATCAATTAGTATTAAGAAAATCACTGAAAAGAGGTTTTATAGAATATTTTACAGAAAATAGACGGTTTGAAATTGAAATTGCAAGCGCGTGATAAAAAATATTCAGAGTGTCTACCAGGCGGATGATTTTCAGGGTGGCGATTCATGGAACCACTTCAGATTCAAGGTCATATGCAGGTCTAATTTGGTTGATTTTTCAGGTCAACTTAATATGTGTACATCCAAATGAGAAGGGTCCTGGTCGTCCTGTTCCTGGTCGTTTCCAGCTTTTTCCAGGTCAAAAAGCCACCCTGATTTTAAATTCCCGGTTATTTTCCGTTAATTTTCTATTTTCCCGATCTGGTAATTGTACTTCTTTTTGACATTTCTATGTTCTAATTTAGAATCGTAATTCTGTCGGAAAATGCCCTTTTCCTTGTCCAAACCAGAATAACAATTCTTTTCGAAAATTCCCCGGTCTAAGTCAACATTGTAATTCTTTTGGAAAATTTCCTGAATCAATACAAAATTATCATTGTTTAAAAAAAATGTATTGTTGAAAAGCAAAACTATAATAATTCTTTTAGAAAATTTCCTTTTCAATTTCAGAATTAATGATATTTGTTCCAAAATCACCTGTTCCAAATCATAAAGTTTTTATCCTTTTATTTCAAAACATACATATTTACCTTTGATTTAAAAATATAGGTATATTTTTACAATTTTAAATCTGTTCGATTCGTTACGTGGTTAATGAGGCCAATAAAATATCAAAAAACTTTCAATATTCTTTTTAGTACAATCGATTTAAAAATCTGGGTAACTGAATAAAATTTGAACAAAATTCTCGGACTTTTCCGGTTTCACAATCAGGTAGACACTCTGATATTGTAAGATAAGATTTTAATCATTTGTTTTATTCTACAAATTCAATAACAAAAAAAGTGTAGGATTTTGTAAAATTTTGATGGCTACTAGGTAGAATTAGGTCCTTAATGGACTGGAAGTTTGCTCTATAGATAGAATAAGCTATTGTTAATAAAATAGACAGACGGACAGACGGACGAGCAGATGGAAAAACATGCAGATAGAAACAAGGCCAAGTCTACACTCTACAGAGGAAAACATTTTATTTTAGAATCGTTTAGTAATAAATAATAGTATATGTGGACCTCCATATGAAAGATTTCCTAGTTTAAATCCTAAAATTTTGACTAATTACTTGAAATTTACGAAATATTAGCTACAAATTACATATCTACGTTATTTTTTAACTAAAAATATCATTTGCAGATAATATTTGGTAAATTTCAAGGAAACAGTTCAAACCATAGGATTTAAACTCGATATTTTTGTATCCATTCTTTTCAGCGCCACCTCTCGGAACTTTCCGATCCAAATAGGGTTGTTTTTAGCCGCTGAGGGCGCTGTTTTGTCCACGAATATTCAAATAAACCATCTTCTGAAGTATTATTTTGGAGAGTTTTATCTTAAAATATGATTCTATAAGCATAATAATTCAGTAATACGTGATTCAAGAGTGCACGTTAAGTCTAGATGTGGAATTTTAATTTTTTTGATACGATGACAGAACAATGATTGATTCTCGGCCAGTTACATGTTTAATCACTTATTCTTGGATTATTGAGCATATAGAAACATACTTTAAGATAAAATTCTCAAAAGTTTATTCCAGAAATGTGTCAATTTGAAAAACTTTTTGGCAAAAGCTCCTTCTGATCGACAACGTCCTCAACGGCTGAAAACAACCTCATTGTGTGGCGAAGGCAGGTACGTTGATTTCAAGCGAATGTGAACTTTGCTGCAAGAGTTAGAAAAGATAGATTCAACCCGCGTTAGACACGATATTTTTTCTCATAGATGCATGAAAATGTCAATTCTACGTATGTTTGTAGAGTGAGAAGAAAGTTGCCATTTGCAAATCTCGGACTTCAAGGCAATTTTCGCACATGCGCATCAATCTATATTATGGATCGTAGATTGCAAGGAGACATTAGTATCTCATTTCTCCCAACCGATTTTCCTAATTCTGTGCGAAGATTTCTTTGATGCTCGCAGGTTGTAAACGGGAATTTTCTTTCCACTTTTGACCTCATGTCCATAAACTTGATGTACGATCATTTATTCAATCACAATCTAACCTTAAAATACAATAAACATTACAAACTCACAAAGAAATAAATAGAATATTCTTTTGGTGGCAATTGAAATTCGTTTATTCCAAGTGCAGCCCTAAAGACCATCAATAAACACATTTCTGACAATTTTACACTTTCTCCTTGTCCTCACATCCAAAAATCCGCACGCACATAAATATACAATAAAATCATATACAATATCACGTAACAAATAAATAACAGACTACCAACAATACATCTACATATGTAAATCTAAGTAATTGTGCTAGTTATGGCCACAGTACAAAGCTGAGGAAATGCTTATACAATTTTGTAAAAATTATTTTGACAAACGTTTGATCCACTTAAATTAGACTAGGGGGTAGTATCAACATGGAAAATTATACTTAAGTAAAGATTTACATAAATATATGTTGAGCCAAGTAACAAGAAGCTGCGGGACCCTGATTCGACTGGAGCTTTACAGGGTGAACGAAGATCAAAATCCATTAGAAACCTATTTTTTCCTTCGATCCAAAGGGCCTTATCGAGGTTTACGATTGTGTGTTTGACTCTATAGAAATTATATAGCAGCGAGTCAAACGATCATTGGATCGAAAGAAAAAATACGTATCTAATGAATTTCAACGTACTGTCTCTCTGTAAAGCACTAGTCAAATTAGCGTTCCGCACATCAGCATTTCTCGTTGTAAGTGTCAATCATCGAGATTCAAACAGTTAAGCCTCTAAAATGTAGAAGAAAATCGTTATTTTCAAATAATAAAGAAACATTCACGTTGTGCATAAATATGTATATGTAATCCCTGCAGTTTTATCTATATTTAGGTTTAATGAGTTAATTTAGACTCATTTTGTGCAGCTGCTTTCGCTTGCATGACAACGGTATGCGACCAAACGAACGTCCGTCTATCCGCGTGCCGCATAGCTGCGATACAAACATTACATTTTCGAATGCCGATCTCATTTCTGACATAATTCCATAAATTGCCTTCTTCTTCTTTTTTGTTTTCGACATTTTGTTACTATCAACATGCCATGATTTAAAATTGCCTTCCTTGAAATTAATCAGTGTACACAATATCCAGGGCTACCACTCTATAAACCAGATAAAGCTGAGACTGTTACCATTTCTGTTACTCTGTCGCCTGCTATTGATTATACTATACTACTTTTACTAGGTATCCATTTTCGCGTTCAAAAATGGGTACAATAAACTTTTCCTTGTTTTCTGTGATAAATGTAGCATTATTTTTCACCCTTCCCGCCTAACTTCACCGTTGGATCATTTTTCTACCTTGAATTGCAAACAAAGTTGATAAGTTTTAACCAAGTGCTTTTCAGCTTAGTAAGAGTGAAACAAGTTGAATTGAGAGTTTTTAACCGAGTAGATATAATTTTAGCAGAATTGCACAGGCAGAATTGCGCCTGCGCAGTTAAGAAAGCAGCCATCGCAAGCATCGTTGTTAGCGTCATTTCGCTTCGACTCCTTTCCTTTTCGTATAAGAGATCGGTAGGATTTAGTTACCCGTGCAGAAATCGCCAAGTTTCTTCCCGGTTCCAGACTTGGGCCAGGCTGGGGGCCCCTAGCCTGGATCTAGCTCGAATTTTGCAATGGCTCGAGCTTGGGCCCAGCTAGTGTCAAAGTTCCACAAATTACGACAGATGGCGTAGTACTATTCTCTTTGTTTCCTTATTACTTACGAGTGTTGAGTGTAAATCTTTACAAAGTGGCAAATTTGGTATAAATAAAAATTCGTAAAGTGTTTTAACCAGTAATTTGAGTGATAGTTTGAGCCAAACTGAACTTATAAATTTGGTGTGAGTGATTGAGAATAGTAGTGATGCTGTTGATTGATGATGGTCGATGAACAAAATACAAATCATCATTGAAATTAAATTAACAAAAATGCCTCAAATAAAAAGCACTCTTAAAGACCAGAGGCATCGAGCACTCGTCAGTATCCCATATTTACGCGGTGAAAGTGCAAGTAAGTTCTTATATTAATTCTAAATAATATTTTTACATTAAGATTACACGTAACTTCTAACCTCAAATTGAGAAAACTTTTTCGTCGAATTATCAAGTGTAAAAATGTTGTTAATTTATGTGATGATGTGTAAGACTTAGATTTATAAAACAAATATGGCGGACGTAAATTAAAAAATTATAGTATATAGATGATGATGAAGCAGAAAGGTGGTAGAAATTTAGGACGCGCAAATCGAATGAGTGACTTTTTGAATTGACGTTTTGATTTTTTTCGATTTTTAAATATTACATATTCATTTGTTAACTTTAAATTTGAATAAAAAAAATTTCTCCTTAATCTCGACTTTTAATTTAAAAATTAAAAATGGCTAGGAATCGATAATAAACTAGGGCCAAGCATGGGCCAAGCTGGGCGATCGAGCCTGGCCCTGGCCAGATTTGGCGTTTCATTCAGGCTTGGCCCAGGCTCGATCGCCAGGCCAGAGCCTAGTTTTGCCAAGCCTGGGCCCTGTTTGGGCCATGACCAAATTTCTACACGAGTACGCGTCCTTGTATTTCTCCTCGATTATCAGAGCCACTAAGTGGCTTCAACGATTATAAAAGATTTTGAAACGTTCATATGAGAGTTAGTTAGATTTATGAATGTGCTGTGATATGATTGTGATATGATTGTGGTGATTATTTTGGAGTAGTACGAAACGAATTGTATCTTGCTTAAGCATAAGCTTAAGGTAAATGATTATCTAACCACTAATCTCTTTCCTTTCCCATTTTCTTTTCAATGTTTAGGGTTATTAGTTTCTTTTTTATGAGTAAGGGAACGTCCATTAATTACGTAAGGCTTTTAGGGGGGGGGGGGTCCAAAGAATCTTACGAATCCTTACATCGGGGGAGGAGGGGGTAAAAAATGTTTCTTACGTAAGATTATTTTTCTACGTATTTATTTTAGTATAACTTACGTTTTTTTTAAATCGTATTTTACCGCCATATGCTGAATCCTACATATGCGACATCTGTGGCACACGATTGCATTAGTTTAAAAAACAAAACACGATCAAATTGCTGACGTTTTTTCCCCTGTGAAAAGTGTTTGTGATATGCGTTAATTGTTCTTTTTGATGAAAATGTCTTCAAAATTGGACGATCTTTATCAGAGGTTTTTCAAATCTTAGAAAAATGCTTGGTCGGACACATCGGCCCAAGACCTGCAGAAAAAAGCGAACGAAGCTTGGAAAGCAGCTAAGAAAAATGATGGCGATATTGACAGTTTTATAAGTCACATTGAGAAAAAATACAGGATAACAACTTACGGCAAACAAGAAGGAAAATAAACTAATTAAACTACTTTTCGAAGGAGGTATGTTGCTATAGTTAATCAATTTTCCTTACTTTATAATATTTCGTATTTTGCAAATTTCATAAATATTTTCCGTAAAAAATGTATCTTTCTAAAACTAAGCCATAAACAAAAGTAATTTAGAATGGACCTAAATTTTTAGTATTAATATATAAATCTAAATATGAAGGTTTTTTATCCAGTCAGACGTTTTAACATTTTTAGAATATTCAATTGAATTTCCCGAGCTTTCAAATAAACAGAAAATGTGAAAAATTTAATGCAGTTAGAAAAAAATTTTGGATTCTGAAAGATTGGTAAAAGAATGTTTTAGAATCATGCTAGTTTAAAATAAAGATTGAAACTATAAGTATATTCACTGGCGTCCAGTTACTTTTGGCTACCCTAGACCAAAATCACCAAAATCTAAAAATTTCGTATCTTAACGTGAAGTCATCAAATGAAATCTCACTGCATCTCATTTTAAAGGATTTTCGAATACCTTTCCAATGTCATATTTTTTTTGGTTTTTTAAATATTTTATGACGACATGAATTTTTTTTAAATTTCTTATCTGGAACTTTGATGCGATTTTTTTATCGGATGTAGTTGGACAAAAAAGACTCCGCGGACCATTTAGAGGCTCTTTCCAAAAGCTGCTATTACACTTATTATTTATTACACTACTTTCATTGCATTTATTTTGTAAGATATATCGCCTTTTTCACAAAAACAAGAGTTTTTGAAAACGTGACTATAACATATCTCTTTGGGGCATACAAAAAACTCTAAGGAAAGAAAATATTGCATTTTGCAAGAAATATAAATGTAATAATTTTAACATAAGAAAAGTTTTTTTCGTTTTTTTTTTCTAGAAGAAAATTTTTAATTTTATAAACAAATTTAAAAACATGTACATATTAAATAAAAATAAAACTAAACCACAATGGCGAGAAAAATGTATTTTTATCCTATTTATTTGTTAAAAAATAGAAAAATGTTCACTACATTAGCCAAATATATATAAAAATTATTTTGTTCATGTTAAAAGTTAATACATTGATAGTTCTTGCAAAATTCAATATTTTCTTTACTTGCAGTTTTGTGTATACCTAAAACATACAGAGATATAAATGACGTTTTCAAAAACTCTTTTTTTTTGTGAAAAAGGCGATATATCCTAAAAAATTAATGTCTAAAAAAATTTCTTGAACATCGATTTTGTAGCTTTTGGAAAGAGCGGGATTTTATTTGGCAAATCTACGTTGAGATACAAAACTTTGAAGTTTTGGTTATTTTGGTATAGGATGGCGAAAAGAATTGGGCGGAAGTGTATCTCTTGAGTATTTTAAATACATTTGACGTAGTCATTTTGTATTGTAAAGCATATAATTTTGTATAATTCCTGTTTATTATTTTATCTTAGCATTTTTTTTGTTATTGTAGGCAAGATCTGCTTCACAGGGAACGCTGAATAAAAATCCTGTTTCAAATAAACAATCTACTTCGACTTTGCAACAAGGAAAAGTTATTGACAAAAATGAAAAAGAATCTGAACTTAATTTAAAAGAAGTTGATGATAACCCAGATGATCTAGTTGGGCCCGAAGTCTTAAAGAAGAAATATGCTACACCAGCTCAAAACTCTTTATTGGCAAAAATTCATGGAGTCGAATGTAAGCTCAATAGTCAACTGCAACTAAGAGATTCAGGACTTGGAGATATAAGTCAACGAGATGTTGATAAAACTAAAAAAGAACTTAAGGAATTGAATCAGACTTTAAAAATTAAACAGAACAATACCCAGTATCAAAAAAAAAACATCGGAATTCTGTGAAAAGAAAACTGGATCAGCTTGAAAAAAAATTCAGGGAATTGTCCGTCTAGTAGTAAACGGAAGCCTGGTAGACCCCGTATTGAAGAAAATCACCCAGAGCTATTAAAAACCATAATTTCTATCGCTTTATTTGGTGGTGCTGCTCAAGATCGTCGCCGAACAGAAGAAATCAGGACCTGCAAAACTCTTGCTGATTTGCATGAAAAACTTTCTGAAATGGGATTTAATTTGTCTAAAAGTGCTACGTATTTACGTCTTTTACCGAGAAAATGCAACACCTCCGAGGGAAAAAGACATTTTCTTACAGTACCAGTCAAATTATGCCGAGGACAGACTGATAGTCACAAAAGACATCCAGACGGTCAATTTTGTACATCATCTATACGATACTTGGAGAGTTTAGCATCATTTCTCGTTCCAGATCAAGTGTGTTTTTTGTCACAAGACGATAAAGCTCGTGTTCCACTTGGAATTACGGCTGTCCACAACCAATCGCCTATATTAATGCACGTACAATATAGGGTGCAGCTACCTGATCACGACTGGGTCATAGCAGAAAAGCATAAATTGTGACAGGAGACTAATTGAAACCAACAATTTAACGTATTAAAT
>CAKNXH010063065.1:29123-67097 GCA_932178445.1 Andricus quercusramuli
TTTAATTATTAACCTCAAAATAAATTCCAGATTTCATTCTGTCTCAAAATTAATCCCTTCGGTTTATGCAGGAATAATAATTAAGCCAAATGGTTGGGGATCTCCAGATGCAGTCACTTATTCCGGTCCAACGTATATTGCCGTCAGAAGCGGCAAACATTCTTCATCGACTGCAGCTACTCATTGTGACGATTTTAAAAGGCTCTTGGAACTAGAGTCTTTTAAAGATATTTTCAAAATAAATGATCAAGTCAAACCAGTATTAATTATCTCTGTGGACGGCGGACCGGACGAAAATCCGCGGTATCCGAAGACTATTGTGTTTGCCATTCAACATTTCCAGAATTTGAATTTAGATGCTCTGTTCGTAGTAGTAAACGCACCTGGACGTAGCGCTTTTAACCGTGTTGAGAGAAGAATGGCACCGCTAAGCAAAGAACTTTCTGGATTGATTTTAAATTATGATACATATGGAAGTCACCTGGATGATAACGGAAAGACTATTGACGACGTTCTAGAGAAAAAAAGTTTCGCTGCTGCAGGAAAGACTTTGGTTAAAATATGGAATGAAATGTGCATCGACAGTTTTCCTGTTACAGCCGAGTATATAGAGCCAAATGAAGAGTCTAAACTACCAGAAGACGTGGATCCAAAATGGTATGCTATGCATGTCAGAGAATCTCAGTTCTACTGCAGATTACAAAATGCGATGATGTTGAGTGCTGTGGTAACCTAAGAAGCGATATACGCTACAGACTACCAGACAGATTTCTTCCACCACCATGCCCCGTGAACAAATATAACGGAAGAATATCTGTGCCCAGCCCTGAAGAAGATCCACAGAAGTCAATTTTTCTTTCGCTTGCAGATAGACTAAGTTTAAATATTCCTCTACCTCCACAACAGCAGTTCCAAGAAATGCCATATGACTTGTATTGCCCAACAATACAATCACAGGTAAAAGATAGAGTGTGCTTGACTTGCGGCTTGTATTTTGCTTCAAAAAAAGCAGCCGCGGCTCACATGAAAGCTTTAAAACACTCTTTTAGATTTGCTAAAGCTAAAGCTAAACTTATTGTTACTCGACGTAAAAATGAACTTTTATGCGTAACCCACGATGACAAAACGGGTGCAGAAGATGTTAAGTGGATATACGAATCAGAACTTGAAAAAAGTCCTGAAAATCAAAAAGACCTTGACGCTGACGGGGCCGAGGACGAAAATGATCTCTGCTTTTCCTGTCATAAATTCGATACCGGAATGGCTATCTCCCACATGGACCACAGTTGACGACCTTGAACTATAATTTCAAATTATATTTTGCATTAATCATAATAGAAATGAAACTCATATAATATTTGGCTTGTTCAATTTATGAAAATTTTACGTGTTAGTGTGAATAAATGTATTTATTTACATATATATAAGATATGAGTTAATAATTGTTCCAAAATTCTAATATTAGGTTATTTATGGAAGAAAAAGAAACTAAAATTTTTTTTGCAATCAACCTTAAAATTATGTTCAAATATGCAGTAGAAATAATTGATACATCATTTAAGTAAAAAATACAAAATCTTACGTAAGAAGGGGGGGGGGATGACTAAATCTTACGGACCCTTACATGGGGGAGGGGGGGAGTCTAAAATTCCAAAAATCATGCTTACGTAATTAATGGACGCTCCCTAATTAATCTCAACCTTGATGTCACATATAGTGACTTTCAACCCATCAAATTATCTCTCCCAACGACCGTGGGAACGGAAGCAATTCAGCAAAACATTGATAGCACTAGATCTTCGCACAGCCTCGCGGTGTGCGACGTTCAGCGCGGAAGAATACACGAATCGGTGAGACAGGCCCCGCGCTTCGACAGTCTCTGACAGTCTGAGCTTAAACGTCTTGAGGTAGAGAACACAGAGAGAGAGAGAAGGAAGCAAATAAGGAACAAGTACTGAATAAATGTCAAGTTTATATGGATACAGAAGGATAATCATTTATAGCTTATAGTTGAAACATAACACTTGATTAAATGTCAAAGTCGTTGACATGAGGCGTTTAACAGTTTGTTTAACTTGTTAACGCATGTATTTTCTTACAATTGTTACGAGCCCTCTTGGAATTAAAACAATCATTTTAATTTTAGCTTTATTAACTCGTAACCCGAACATCCAGTGACACTAGTGCTATCAAGCAACACCTGGGATGCTCGGAATAAAATGCTGAGCAGGTAAGTGAAGGACTAATCTTTACTATGTATACATATATATTAATCATGTTTAGAATAATAAGTAAGGCAGGAAATAGGAAACGAATAGAGAAAGAGAGAGAGAGAGAGTGCAGATAGAACAGACGGATAAAAGGAAGGCACTTGATGTACGTGTGTTTATGTGTGCATATATGTATATATGCACGTAAGCAAGTCAACGCAACTGCACGGTGAGATCGCACCATCCCCTTCTCATGTAAACTCCACTCTGCTACATTGCAACCAAGTTAAAACCTGACTTCAACCCTTTTTCTGAACGCATTGAGTTTTTAAAAATGATTGACACTAAGAATATCAATAAAATTCTGCTTAAAAATAAATATGAATTGGCTATATGCAAAAATGAACTTAAATTATTTCTCAAAGCGAACTATAAATTTTTGAAAGGTAATTTCCAGCCACTGCGCTTGGTAACAAGTCGCGAGGCTGAAAATTCGTAGTCATCAGTTTTCTGTTCCCGCGGTCTGACCGTCCACCTCACATGAGAATCCCTTAGTCAACCAAAATACCCCACTTTTATGTGCAATAAGTACTGACGAGCCACGATGTGTGCCACCAATTAATCGCAGTCCTTCATTCTTCCTTGCCTCGACAAGAAGTTTGAAAGGAAAAGCACTTCGCTGCTTTTCCCTTGCCCATCCGTGGTTCGGCCTCGTGTTCAAGTGTTTCTTCTCTTCGCATCCGACGGTTTTATTTTATCGTAACGAATGACAGAACGCAACTAAATACGAAACGGACGTAGACATTAAAAGTGAATCTTTGCCGACAAGTAACAGAGATTTTATTTCTCTAATAAAACTAAAAATCCAGTAGACGGAAACGGTTAAGGAGTAAAGTTAAACTGTAAGTGGCGCTTGATCAAAGACAGTAGACGGAAACGGTTGACGGAAGGGCAAACGGACGAAGGTGCGGAGAGTGAAACGTTCGAACATACGCACGGTGAAGGCAGAAAAGAGTGAACTACGAGCAACTGGTATGTACTAGTTTTTCCTTTTCATTTCTTTAAAATCTCTCTCTACTCAGAATTTATGAGCCTGCCCTGTTTTTAATGTAAAGGAATAGAGGTGGTAGTAATAGTCAAACATTAAAAAGTGTTAAAGAAAAAACGTGTATCCTTGTGTTAAAAATAAATCTAGAAAGCGTATAGTTTTTATGTGGCCTCATAAACTGTTGTTCGTTTTTGTCAAACCCATTCCCAAAGTTGGTCAGCGAACAGCAAGTATGGCATCTTCAGTTAGAAGAGAATGAAGCAACGATCTCGCAAAATAAAAAAATAAACAATTCTTCGAACAAAATTAGAATTGGCATTTTGGACCTCCGGGTAAATAAGGGAAATTAACCCATGTATGGAACATTAAACTTCTAACATTGTAGCGGAAAAGTATTTAACCCGCCATCTACAAAAAGTCAACCAGTCTTAACGTCGCCGCTTTATCCCGTTCAGTCGTTTTCTAAAAGTCTCAATTCCGTCGCTTTATCTGTTCAGAAGTTTCTATTCCACTTTTCGATGTCGAATCTAAATGAATTGTAGTTCGGTCATTGTTCTATCCGTAGTCAAGGAAAATCAAAGTTCTGTGTTATCAATTTAAATTCAGTGAAGGTTGGTTCTGTGCATTATTGGATTATGTGCATGATAATTAAAACCCGAAATCTCCGAGGCTCTCTGGTGCTCAACCCAGGATTCCTCATTGAAACCATAAATGAAAACGCAGTCATCACTGGCTATCCTGGAGACTCTAATCCGCTGTCAGAAGAAGGCTAGACTGCACATATCTCTTCTAGAAGGGACAATCGTCACAATCTCTAAGAATCCTAGTGACAACACTTATCAAGAACTCTTGCCCTCTCTACAAGGATCACTGAGAGTGAGCCGGAGAATTCATAATCAAATCTTGGACATTCTCCTGGAGCTGGAACGTGAGGTTCAACGAATATAAATTGACTGCTTATTCCTGGGATAACCAATTGCAATCGGAGTTTCTGACCAGTCTCGACGGGATTTTATTATTACCATACCACCAATTGTAAACAATTGAAAATAAATCTACTCAATTTCCAAATTCAGTACAGTTTATTTAGTTCACCTCTCTCTCTATATATATATATATCTCTCTTTCTCTGTTCTCCTCAAATCCCGCTTCGGCAAAAATCGGTATAGTCAAGTTATCTTAACTAATCCGATGAATATCGACAAAAAATGAGGAATCGGAAAAAAAATTTAGGTAAGTGACGTAATTCATTTATTAATCCAGACGTCACACTATCTTCGAGACGAACCTCGAAGGATTTTTACGAAAATCCAAAACAGAAGAAGCGAACTCTACGGAATTCTATTAATTAAAGAAGGACGGTAAAGAGAATTCTACAAAATTCTACAGACGAACTCCGAACTTTCTTTACGGAAAAGCCCGTTAACCAGAATTCGAATTTATTGATATAACTAGTATCTGAATTAAGTAGGGTATTACACCACGTAAATCAATTGAGTTCGATTTTAAAAGGAAAATTGAAAGGGTGCGCAATATACCGGGATAATAACCCTAGGAGGCCCGCAAACAGGCGGATGTGAAGAATGAAGTCTACGAGCTATCAACGAGATCCTCAACGCAGCGAACCCCCCTAGTATGAGAACAACGGCCTATCAACATAGCACGCAACACAGCGTTTAATCCAGCACAAAGCAAGGAGCCTACGGTCTCCAAAAACAAGAAACAGTGAGTAAAAAAGAATAGTTATAAGAAGTGTTAGACTTTTTGTACAGTTTAAAGATATTTGTAAGGAAAATTTTATGACTCGGCTCACGTCCGTACACACGCTTATGGTGCTCCCTGGCCTCTGTGCCCGTTAATGAACAAAAATCTACCTGAAGTTTCTTGGCATTGTAATAAAACGATGCCAACAAACCAAGGTTTAAACGGGAAACTTATGTCACGCAAATAAAAACGTTACGCAGAATTAGGACGCGGAATTAGGAAAAGTGTCACACTGGCTTTCTCTAATTATAGAGAAGATGATTCAAGGTACTTAACTGACTAAAAGTGAACGTAGCTACACTAGCGAGGGAAAACGACAAACGACTTTCAGAAATACAATCCGTAGCTAGGGAATGTGGAGTGAAAGGGAAATTAGTCTCATACCAGGATGATGACGACATTTATATATCTGATAGAGGTAAATCAGACAGTGAAGAGGATAAATTAGAGAGAACTACCCAAGCATAACCCACAAGGGCTATAAGTACAACCATGAAAACACAAACTACATTCGCGTCATCTCATAAAAATTCTAAACATGAAAACCAACTAAATCAATCACGGGAACAAAATATACCCGCGAAAGACATAATTATGACGATTAAGGTCCGGAACGCACAAGATGATATGGGAATAGAAGATTTTATTAAATCCATCAAAAAAGCCGAAAAACAGTGTTCTCAACCCAGTTTACTTTTAGACTTCATAGATGCAGAAAACATCCAAAGAAACGCTGAATGAGCAATTAGACACTCGTCTATCTGCGGATATGATGACTTATACGAAACCTTGACACAAAATTTAAAACAGATTGGATCAGTTTTAGCCCTAAGAAGCAAACTTAAAAGCTTCAAACCAGGAATTAATGAAACTACTCAACATTTTAATGTACGGTTCAGACAAACGGTTAACGATCTTAAATGCGCGGTACAATCAGAACACTCAAGTTCTAAAGAATGAAAAATAGCAATAAGCATTGAGGAAAAAGAAAGTACAAAAAGGTACATATTAAACGTAAGAAGAGAAATTGGACTAGAAATTAAAGTACAGAATCCCATTAACTTACAAGAAGCTCAAAACATTGGAGTAGGATCCGAGATATGGTTTAAAGAAGCTCAGTCGACACAGCAACGAATAATTTCACGACCCCCAATGAGTGCTAGTATACGCCGACCCACACCACCACATATCCAAAGACCTGAAGCAAACACAGCGCCAAGATTTCCTAACCAGAATATCGCATTGGCCGACCGCACCAAAAGGAAGTGCCACAAATGCGGAAACCTTGGTAATTTACTCAGGAGCATCAATTAACGTTATAAAGGAGAGCGAATTACCTGACAAATTTGCAAAAATAAAATTCCCCAAGAAATTTGCAATGAGCAATGACCGACACCAGTCGTCAGAAGTAGCCTATATACCATACGCAAAGAACAAACATCTGTTTCATATAGTGGATGACGATTTTCCTCTACCAGAAGCCGGAATCATTGGTCTACCTTTCTTTAAGATTATAAATATAGGAGCGCGCGTTCAAAACGCCAGAAAAAGGTCTTCCTGCTTCCAAGTACTCAACCATTAAATATCGCGATTCTTGAGATTTGATTACATTCTTCTAAATGTCAGCTCCGGAGAGCATTTTATTTGATCTTCTAGAGATATTCTCGGATTCTAATTTTCAACCTTTCCAAAATTGTCGCGTATATGAAGAATTACATTATATCGTAATTATCATTTACAAACCAAACGGATTTATCCAATATACTTTGCCACGGTCACAGCTAGAGTCCAATTCGGAATCAGATGTGGAATCAAATTAAGTTCATTTGAGTTTAAATTGTTCGAATCAAAACATTATTTAAATTTGGCTTGAACGCGCGTGTTTAAATATAAAAGTCCTTAAATTCGTCGCTGTGATTCATTGTGAAATTAATCAAATAATTGTGTTGTGTAATTACAAAATGAAACAGTGAAATATTTGTTAATAGTGCAAATTAGTTGTTTGTTTGTCATTCAATTTCTGGATTCTTCTAATATAATTATACGGTTATGGCTTTCAAGCCATTCCAAGTCAGCAAACGAACCCCTGGAACTGTCATCGTCCAATCATCGTTGGAGCCGGCGCAATAGTATCTACTTCCGCAATTTCAGGACGTAACATCGATCTATGTACAACGGTGCGTGCAGAGCTTCCTCGTGTCCGGTCCAAAAACTAACGCCTGTTCAAAAGCTGAATCGAAAAATCTAAATCTAACGCCTGTTTAAAGGCTGAATCGAAAAATCGGATTCCATTGAAACAAAATATAATCGAACGAAACTGAAAACCTATCGAAGTGCGCGAAGCCAACGTTGATCATCGGAACGGAAGTTTCTTGGTTGGTCGGAAGGGAATTTTTTTGTTCGTTTGTAATCTCTTCTTCGCCAAGTTCTTCTTGTAAATATTTTATTTTCTCATGCCTTTCATTGGATAAATCAGGGGTATTTGTGCCGGAAGGCTGTTTCCCTTAATCGGAGTGTTTTTATTTATCTGCCTGATCTTATCAATAAGTGCAGTTTAAGATTAAGTGATTTTCGGAAATTTTCAGGAAACGTATCCAGATCAAAAAACATAAAAATATAATTAAGTCGCTGAGCCACCTACGGCAAGGTGATAAGACAATACACTGAGAAATGAATGTATTTTTTCCAAATTTGTTGTGTTTTCATTGTTAGGTCGGGTACTTCTGGGACCACCCTCGTATTATTGAGTTCAGCCCCTAATCAAGTATTGCCCTGAATTTATGCATAATTATTGAACTGAGACCCCAGTCAAGTATTACTCCGAATTTGTGAATAATTATTGAGATAAGCCCCCCACCAAGTATTACCCTTAATTTATACATAATTATTGAAGTGAGTCTCCAGTGATGTATTGTTGTAAAATTATGTATAATTACATTATTGATGTAAACCCCTAATCAAGTATTACCTCGGCAAGTATCTCGGGCAAGTATACATGGCGCTGGCCCAAAAACAAAAAAATGTTTTACTTATAAAATTACAAACCCGAGACCATGGGCAAAACTCAAAGGAATTTTTCTAGAATTCAATTTTAACTTTCATTAATTATTTGAAAAAAATTATTATCAAAATTGATTTGGACAAACTAATGAATTATTAAACTACAAAACTCTTACGAATGTACTTGCGTCAAAAATATTGTACTCAATCTAATCTTAAGCTTTTTTAACTGATGAGGTCCGGCGTCGACGGACGAAACTGTCATAAAATTTTTTTATTAATAAACAGGCGAGTAGACAAAAAACAATTATCATCTTATTAATTATTCTTCATCTGGCCAAAATCTGAACATTGTAATGTTACAGGTTTCACCTGCAAATTACTTTGTGTTGTTTAATTTGATTTATTTGTAAACAGCTCCTCCCCTCTTGAAGGAAATTTCCGCGAGAAGAACGAGGGTCGATCGAGGGCCAACTGATTTGATTATTTGTTTGCATTTTATTTTTTTTTTTGCATCTTGGAAATGTTTTGACATTTCGTTTTTTTGTTTGTACACACTCTCATGGGCTATTCATAACACTGCGCCAGCGTAGAATACACATCTCGTCCCTCTGCGCAGGATCGGAGAAATTGGGCGGTCTGCGTACCGTCAAGCGAAGTGAACTCGCGGTCTTTTTTCGTTCGAGCCTCGTGAGAGGAAGTTTGTCCGTTTTGTCAGCCTTTGTTTTGTTGCCGCCACAGAGTGGTTTTCTTTGGATACCTTCTTTCTTTGGATAATTCGTCAATACTGTGAAATTGGGAGCTGCTCAGGATTGTATACGTAAGGTGGGCGGCTTACTTATTTTGGTATTATATTTCGTTTTAACTTTGTTTAAATGTGTTGAAGTTTAACCGTCACGCTCCAAATGGCGTCAGTAGACGCGGAGAGAAACGTACGATTATACTTGCTCCAGGGCGGAATCTGCTCGTTTTAATTGATGTCCTCGCACTTGTCTTCTTAAATTTCATGAATAAAATTGCTGTAATACTTTAGTAAATCTACATGCTCAATTTAAAGGGGGTTGATTTTCGTCAAGTAATATATTGTTTATAATGTGTTCTGACAAGTTTCTCCTTATGATTGGGGAGGTTATGTTAATAAATAGAATTTATATTGTTCATTTTTGTATTTAAAACAATGTCTATTTAATGAAGTGACCTCTCAGATTTGTCTTCCTTAAATAAGGTTTTCAGGTACTCGCGCCACTCTACCAAAAGTTATGAGCTAGGGCCATTTAAAATTTATTAATTTTCTTTTAGTTGTAAAAGTTTCCATGTTCACGTTTGCATAAAATTAATTTCCTTCCAGGGCAGCAAAATCACTTTTGCTTGGCGCCATTTAAATTAAATTAAAAGCCCTGATGGAGAAACAATTTTAAGCCTTTTTGTTTTAAATTATATATTTCTTTTACTAAAGTGAAGAGCCAGGAATCTTCGTTTTAACATCAATACAAATATTACACTGAATGTATGCATAATTATTGAAGTGAGTCTCCAGTCAAGTACTGTTCTGAAATTATGTATAATTATTTTGTTAAACCCCCCATCAAGTATTACCCTGAATTTCTCCACAATTATTGAACTGAGCCTCGAGTCAACTATTACCCCGAATTGGTGAATAATTATTGAGTTAAGCCCCCAACCAAGTATTTGATTTGCGAAAATTGTCGCTTGTCTACCGGACGAGTCCATTTTGCCGGACTGGCGTAAGATTTGATAAAAGGATACTCGTGGATTCTGGACCTCAGGTAGGCGTCATTTTCTCCTTTTCCTTTGGATTTTGTTCTTGTTTAAGTTCGCTAGTTTAATGTTTGAGTGAGTATATAAAGAAAGTTGATGAGTATAGGGGTTCATTTACGTTTATAAATGAAATGTTGAAGTAGTAGGGTAACACGGGCAGGCACCATATTTTAATGTGCCATACAGGCAGAACACTCGAATGCCACGGAAAGAAAACTAGCCTTGAAAATCGAGAAAAGATCGGCTACAAAAAAGTACATTACGAATCCATGGGAAGAAATAGGAACCCCAATCTGACCCTTAAAACCCATGAGCCTGAACGAGGTGCAGCAAGAAGCCCTTGAAACACAGGTATGGTTCAGGGAAAAGCAGCAGTAAAGGAAAGCCACTATACACAGGCATTTGGACAATAAACCCCCAAACCCGTCTATGTCACTAGCCGATAGAATGAAACCATCGTGTAACTTTCGTTGCGACGGCAAGCGATAATGAAGATGGAGAGTTAATGCAGTACACGCCACCTTACTTGCAAGAAGAATCTGAAAGTGCGACTGCGGATTTGTTTTCGTCTAAACCAAAAGATAAATATGAAGCGGCGTACGAGGCATTTCGAAAATGGCGATCTACGAGTAATAACCGAACTATGTCGTACTCGAAGAATTCTCCAAGCCTATCTTAAAATCCTAAACGCGTCAATGAAACCATAGAATTTTTGGAGTCTCGTTTGAGCAGCCGAGCTGTAAGGACGTGTTTGTTGTTGCTCCGTCCTGTGCCGTGAGTTTAGAGTGTTTGACTTGCGCTAAAAATTTTACCCAGTGCTGTGATGCGGTGATGTTACTATTGTTTTTAATTTTGTGATTCTAAACTTGGGGCGGTTCTTTATATGGGTCAGGCATTATTCACTTGTAAAGTGCTCCTAGGTTTTCTGAACTTTTTACGCCTGCTCGTATGCTGAGGTAATAAATCCTTCGCACCCGCAACTTAATATGGCGACCTTTGAACAGATGCAGAGCTTGATATCAAGCCTAGAAGAAAAGCTCAAAGCGGAAATTCATTCAGTGGAAAAATACATACTAGAAAGCACCTCAGCGATCTTGCAGAGATGTGAAGCCAAAGTTGATGCAGTCGAAAAGGAAAATGCCGAGCTCAAGTTGGAGATCGCAAGGCAGGCTCAATGACTTGATAAGCTTGCAAGAAGAAACAACTTGATACTTTTTGGCATGTATGATGATCCAACGGAAACACCACCCGCGCTAGATGGAAAAATACGGAATCTACTCGGTACCAAATTGGATATAGCACTGAACCGAGAGTCGATTGATGGAGTTCGCCGCCTTGGTCAATTCAGCTGTGGCAAAATGAGACCTGTTTCGCTTTCACTCTGTTCAGGGTCGATGAAGCACGCTATTCTTCAAAACCGTTCGAAACTCAGAGGTACAAATGTTTTCATTGAGCATGACTTGGATCCGGAGTCTGTTAAAATCCGCAAAGCTCTGAGCCAGGAAGGAGCAAAACTAAAAAACGCAGGACTAAAAACGCGTATTAGCGGTAACCGCCTGCGAGTAAACAATCTCATTTACAGCTTGGATGATTTAAGAAGATTGAGCCTGGAGGATATAATTGGAAATAATGTTTCAAATACTGAGGTGCTTAACAACGAGAGCGCTACCACTCTTGTAAACAATAACATGCCACCTGCACCTGTCGCTTCGAAACTCTCTCTGACGTCACAAGCAGGGACACACAGTGATGGGTCAGCGACATTTGTAAATGTAAATACAGCTGCTATGCCCAAAACACAGCTGGGTAGTATGGCGTCTGAGAAGCAGATAGCCAACACCAACCATTCTAAACCTAATCAACTCGTTTCTTCAAGGAAAAGAAGGGGTGATCCTCAAGACGCGGGCTCTCTTAACAAATATGTGAATAGGGGAACTCCTACAGGGTCTAGGCAACACACAGACTGACTGGTTGGATCTTCCACGGAAAGGGCAGGAGTTTCAAGTTTTAGTTCTGCGGATGTCTCACCAAATGGAGAAATATGTAAACATACCTCGAGTTTTAGTGTCTTTTATTGGAATATCAGTGGTTTTAATAATTTGTGTAACTTGGATGTAAAGCAGAAAGCATACTTAACTAGTCACTGTGTGATTTGTATAGGTGAGTCATGGCTCACAAACACATCTGTAAAACTGCCGAAATTTTTAGATGGTTTCACCCCCTATTACTCTGTGGCTGTCAAAGAAAAAAGTAAGGGCCGTGGCAGTGGAGGGCTAATTACATTAGTCAAAAACTGCTCTGTCTATTCACAATGCAAACTTGAAGTCAGTAATTTATATATATTTGTGAAACTGACCTTCGAAAATTCCTTCACTTTGCATATCGGTAATATATATTTTCCCCCATCAGCAAACTCGGACTTCTGTATTGATGCGCTACAAAATGTTTTATTCTCTTCAGACAATGTAAACACGCATTTTTTATTAATTGTTGACTTTAACGCTCGTGTAGGAGCCCTAAATAGCTTTTCTGATGAGATTTTTAATAATTGTAATTTATTTCCGAATAGATCGGCCTTAGATGTCATAGTAAATAAAAGAGGCAAAAAACTGGTGGAGTCCCTTGAAACGTACGACCTAGCGCTCTGCAATGGTCGCTCTTTTTCTGATAGGCTTGGACAATTTACCTACCTAACGAAAAGAGGCTGCAGTACTATTGATTTATGTTGGCTAAGTATCGACTGCGTAAATCTTGTTAACGATTTATCTGTCCACAATATTTCGGACCAATCAAATCACTTACTTGTTTCTATCGATCTTAATCTTGTACTTAAGGATTCTAGGGAATGAGAGCCTACCAAATTTGTCGGCGTATCAACGTCAGTAAAATGGAATGACGAGGGAGCGGACCCCTTTTATACTGCTTTGTCAAATTCACCGCTTATATACAATAATGATGTTAACGCTGATTTTTTGTGTAATAACTTAATTTCCGCAATAACGCGTGCTGCCAGTGAATCTAATATGCTAGTACGGAGGGGCGCTTCCAGTACCTCCGGCCCTTATAATCAGAAAAATGTATGGTTCAACTCGCAGTGCGCTCGTCTGAAAGGGATTGCTGCACGTACTTATAAGCAGTATTCTCGTAATCGTTCTGAGTTTTCCTTGAGCCGTTATATCCAGTCTCGAGACTCATATCGAAAGGCAACCAAAGTAGCAAAGGAAGAGCATTCTAAAACAACCCTTATGAGATTAGCAAATGTTAAAAATAGTAGGGAGTTTTGGCAGACGGCAACATTGTTCGACACTAAGTCTGAATATGCGAACTTATTAAGCACCAGTGACTGGTTTAAATTTTATCGGGATGTTTTTCCGCCCAGACTCTTATCAGACGCCAATTTTATATCAGTGTTGGACCCAGTTCTTGATACTGACTTCACCTTACTTGAACTACAAAAAGTTATCTCTGGTTGTAAAAAGAATAAATTTGCAGGTCCGGATGGTATAAATAATGACTTTTTCAAACATCTAACCCCCGAGTGGGATCATTATTTGCTCAATATTTTTAATACTGTTCTTAACTCCGAAAAAGTTCCTAACCAATGGTCTGTTGTTGATATGTTCATGCTTCACAAGACGGGCGATAAAAGTGACCCATTAAACTATCGAGTGATAGCTCTTATGAACTCAATAACTAAAATCTTTACGACGCTAGTCACTGCTAGATTATCAAAATGGGCGGAAGCATATAAACTGTTGCCAGAGGAGCAGGCGGGTTTTAGAACGGGGAGGGGTTGCAGAGACCACTTATTTACACTTTATTCGGTAATAAGCATGCACTTTGCCACTAACAAGAGAGATTATTTATACGCCATCTTTGTCGATTTAAGAAGAGCATTTGACTCAATCAGCCATACTAAACTTTGGGCCAAACTAAATGACCTTGGTGTAAGTGGAAAAATGATTAGGATTTTGGTCTCGTTGGACGCCAACGCCGGTCTGAAGGTCAAATGTGGTGAGTCCTACTCGGAAACAGTCGACGTGACTCAAGGGGTTCTACAGGGTGATAGCTTCAGTCCTCTCCTCTTCATTCTTTTTGAGGCTGATATTGTGGACTTTTTTGTAAACAAAGGTATGAAGGGAGTGTGGCTGAATGCGTTTAGATCTCTAGTTATGCTTCTGTTCGCGGACGATATAGTTATTTTTGCTACCTCTTGGCACGACGCTCGCGACAAATTAAAAGTTCTAGAGGAGTATTGTGATCAGAATGGCTTTCAGCTAAATCCAAAAAAAAACAAAGATCGTCCCTTTTCGCAAGGCCGGTAAGCTGAAAAACTTCGCCCACTTAGGTGGAAAGATTCATCCATTCTTGAGTTTGTTAGCACCTACACGTACCTCGGAACCCCGTTCTCGTCAACGGGTAAATTTAAAGTTGCCAAAGACCATTTCGTCAGGAAAGGGTCGACAGCAATTTATAGAGTGTGCAGTATTCTGAATAAGTCTAAAAATAATTCATGGGAAGCCATTGTCGTGCTCTTGAGATCAATTATCGAGGCCACTTTATTGTACGGTGCTGAAGTATGGTCTTTGCGTTATATTGACGATCTTAACGTTGTACAAAACAAATTTTTTAAACAATTATTCTACTGGTCCAGAAATACCCCTGCGCACTTTATCCGAGTGGAAACGGGATTAGATCAGGTGAGCGTCAGAGCGTTCGAACGCGCCTATAATTGGTGGATTTCTCTACCAAATATGAACGACAGGTTGCCTAGGATTTGTCTAAGGAGCCTCTTCGAGTTGGACCAGGCTAGTGCCGCAAGTATAGAATTTAATTGGGCTTCGCAATTCAAGTCCCTACTCGAATCTATCGGCGAACTTGATACATGGAATCGGCAATGGAGTCACCCTCATGTGGTTACGGTAGAAAAGTCAAGCATATTAAGTAAGTGGGCAAATAATATGTTTAGCACTGCTATTGATCGTGTGACCAAATCCAACTATAACAGCCAATTTAGAAACATAAGTCAATTAAACCTTACTGAACCTTATCTATATTTTAACTGTAATATGGGTAAAAACCGGGTGGTTAGCCAATTGAGACTTTCAGACTCCACCAAGATCAGACTATATTTTAGTGGTTCGGCATATGTGATTGCTTGAAATCAAATTTGCAGTCTGTGTAACTTGATGGAGTTTGAGGATCTTTCGCATTTCCTACTCCATTGCCCTATCCATAAAGAATTCAGAGCACACTACATTAAAAAATACCTAGAAGGGTCAAGTACTGACATAGAGACTGTCGAGCGCCTTTTAATTCCACGAAATATTGACCACCTGAATGACATTTTTAACTACATTTTACAAGCGCTGTGAGTTAGATCTTTTATTATTAATGAGTAAGAGTCTGATTTTAAGTACATTGACCTTTTTTATGTACATTGATCTGTTGCGTCGCGTGCAATCATTTTATTTATTTACTTCTTTTAGATTTTATAGCTATAATTTAGGATTATTCTGATACGAGCGTAAGCTCGAGACCCCCTTGTAAAAGCCAGGGGGCACATTACAAGGAGCGAAAATTAAGTGGAATTGCGCATACTTGCTTTTTAGTGTGAATCATATCTTATTTTAGTTATTTTATGTGCTATTTCTTTTGTATCGACGACACTTGTTGGAATTGCAGTTGAAGCTATGTAAGCTATAACCTCAATTTTCCTGCATATCGCCGAATCCACGATGTTTATTTTTATATTAAACTTTTGGAGATCATTTGAGTGTTAAACAGAAAATTCAGTGTTGAACAGAGATGGGGTTGGAACTGTGTGGTTGAAGCAGTGTTGCACGTCTCCAGTAGAGGGCGCCACTTGAGGGCCGTCGAGGTCCCTCTAATCGACTGCCGCACGTCCGTTCAGTTATTCTTCCTGCTTCGCCCAGAACGGACGTGCGGTCGAACGGTGCGTGTGCGGCTACGCGGTAGGCCTCAGCCGGGCAGTTCAGTTCATCAGTTACTCGTCGTGTGTCACCCCGAGCGGACGTGCGGTCAAACGGTTCGAGTGCCGTAGTGTAGTGGAGTGTAGTGCAGTTCAGCAAATAAACCAGTTATCTCAACACCATTCAGCGTCTATTGTTTCTACGAGCTCCCGTCATCCCCTCCTTCCACACCGAACTAAACGGCGACATTGTTAATTTTTTAAATATAATTATGATCTTAAGTACTTTTCTCGCCCCACTAATCCCTCTACCATGAGCTAGGGATTTAATATGAAATCTAATTAGATTTATGAAGTTTGGCAAAATCGCATTTTTTTAGGAGCGACAACGACGAGGAGTCTGGCGCCAACACAGGTAATTATAAGAATACTTTCTTTTGTTTCAAGTCAAAATTTGAGGCCAACTCTTGTACAATAAGTGAAGGAGACCACGCTCGACACGTGGCCACACTGGATCAGTTTCAGTAATTTCAAGGATATTCATTTTTGTTGAGAAAATGGCGCCACACGTGGTCGAGGTGGAGTTCCTTTGACTGGGCCTTCCTATTTATTTTATTAGTGATTTATTGTGATTCATTATAAGTGATAATAATAATAATTTTTTGAGATGTCTATCCCCAATGGTGAATTCCTTTTGTGACCAGTGAACTGAGCTCCCAGTCGAGCATTGCCACATAAAATATGACCCCTAAACTATGATCTTGTAGAGCATTTCGAATAATTCTCATATGATCACGTAGTGGAACCCAATTCAGTGAATTTAAGGTAAAAGAAATTTGAATTATGAACAAATTATTGAATTTTAATTTACAAAAATTATTTCAAGTTACTGATATTGAAATAAATGAAATAAAAAATATAACATGAATACATTTTTCAAATAAGATTTATATGCATTAATTAGAGTAATGTGTAATTATTTATTCATTCCCATTATTTGCATACACAATAATGATTTATGTTTTGGAACGTAATTCGTCCTGATATAAAAGGTTTTTTGAATATTATGAAAAATTCTAATATGTAAAATATTTAGAAAATTTCTTTTCATAATTCATTTCGGTTAAAAAAAAAGAAACAAAGAAGCGCGCCTTGGCGCGCGTAAGGCTTCTAGTGTATATTATATATAATCTGATAAAAGTGATAAAGTTGCTGAGTAAGAAACAGAAGAGTATAGCGGCATGGCGTGTTACTGTTACTGTGTTAAATAGAGACAGAGATAGAAAGAGAATGGATCAGTGTTGTCAACCGTTGCACTGTAAAGTCTGTAAAAGGAGAAATACCTGAAATATATTATAAGGTGAATTCGCAAGTAAAATGGGGCTGGGATTTCAAGCAGACGCCATCTTGATTTAAGTAAGCTTCGTTAGTGTAGTGATGCATGATAAGATCATACATAAGATCATGGTTCAGGTTTAACCCTTTGTAATTTGTAAATTGTGACCTTCTGGCCCACTTATTCACTGTAAATTGTAAAATGGGACAAGGAGTTCCGCGAACGTGGATATATCAGCGTATTAACCACCGAAGAGGACACCAACACCATCCAGCCGGCAGTGTCGGTAGGTACACAATTCACACCTAGGAAGACCGTACGGTGCCCAATCTTCAATATACCCAAGAGTATATGAAGGCTAGGATGAAAAACGCGAATCCGTGGGAATTGTTTATCTAGATCGCAGGGACGAGGACTTACCAAGAACCTCCTCGAAGTTAACGTAACCCGCCCAAGGGGATTAAAGAACATGACACTTGGCTTCTCCTTACCCAAGGCTTTAAATTCGTAGAACCACTTGAAGCAAGAACTCAGGCCGAGGAGGCGAGGGCGAATTAATTGTAAAGAATTACCAACCATCTGAATTTGATATAAACCATCGGCCCCTTTCGGGAGCACTAAAACTCATACGAAGGATTGTCTCTTGTCGACGAACAGAAGGAACGTATCAATATAAGTTGGCGGTAGGTTTTTCTTAGTGCAGTTGACAATTTAGATCCCTCCGCTCTGAAAGTGAGGAATTTTCCACAAGTATTAGTGATTTACCCGTAGTGAGTGAGTTCGATCTTGTGTCGTATTTTACGATAACTCATGGTTATTACACTTGCAAACAATTGAACGCTTATAAAAGTTTAGAGGCTTTCAAGTTTTACGAAGTCGGATTTGTTGAAAAAGTGGAGCGCAAGAAGGTAGATGGCAACTTTCTAGTGCGTTATGAGTTTAGTATTGGCACGTTCATTTATCATTAACTTCATGGATTCATTTATATTGGAGTATATTTTGTTTTGCAATGTGTCACTAAATATTTTGTTTATTTAATAATAACGCTTACTTGAATAGTATACAATTTTGAATATATTGCCATATGCTTTAAATTTGAGGTTAGGAAATATTTATTGTTATAGAAAAATCTCCTTATTTTTCTAATAAATGTAAACAATATTTGCAAAATAAAAAATATATGAACTGTTGGACTCTTCAATTTGAATTTAGACTACGCGCTTTATTTTATATCGAAGTGCGCATGTGCGCAAGTGTAGACGACAAAGCCGGGCGAGCTCACTTGCCAGTACGTATTCGAACTCTCACGAATGACGACATCTTGGTTGTACTGTAGTGCATTGATTAAACGTTTAAATTTAAGATTAACTTCCGGTGTTATTTATTGCTCTGCAACCCTTCATCCTAGTATAGGAATTACATGAACTGTTACAGGTTAAACATTCTCAACGAATGAATTATAAAAATTAAAAAACGTGGATGGTCTTATATCCAAACGGATCTATTTTAAGTGCTTATTGCACTTCTGTAGCTTGAGACGGTTAAACCCGTCACCGAGCCAGCTAATATAAGCAAATAAATAGAGACCCAATATGATGCCGTTATGCCTAAGCACGTTAGTCTTGCTCTGGCAGTGCTCTAAAGTGGACTTGTGCCCGCTAAGACACCAAAGGGACTATAAAGTATTTCGTGTCGGCCATCGACGAATAAAGTGTAAAGGAAGGATTGTATATTGGATTGCCGATAGATAACTTGGACAAGTCCATTGGAGTTTTGCCGAAATGGCATTGGCTGTTGGCCTACGAAAGAATAATGTGATGGCCCACCAATATTAATTTGAATATAATATTCTTTCAAGGCCACCATGGAAGTCAACAGATCACTATTTTTTTAACTCTTTTTTAACTATCACTACTTTTGACGAGTGTTTTACACAAATTAATTTTTACTTTCTTTTACTTAATTTTATTTTACTTTCTTTGACTTGACATAGTTCGCTCCATAATCTTACCACGGATTCTCTCCATTGAATTTATATGGCTAGTTACATAGTTGTGATTACTGAAGAGGCACTTCGTGGAAGGGCGAAACGTATAAACATTATTTAATAAAAAAGTTTGCTCTGCTGCTTACCAATACAATCTTGTGGTCCTTATATACACAGGACATCTCAATTTTCTTTCGGTTTTTTCTCCATTTCGCGATGTATTTCGCGAAATTTAGGTTCGCCATCAACAAGTTTTGGGTCTTCGAATATTGGCTGACCCCTGGAAATACTTCTGTGATGTCAGAATTGTGAGTAAAAAAATAAATTTGCGAACGGTTCTCGCCGTTCAAATGCTGTCTTCTGCTATCCGCAGATTTCTCCCTTTCGAAAAATTAACAATTTCCGTGAAAATAATTATCACCTCAGCAAAAGGCTTCATTCCTATCAATTTCGTTGATCCGAGGATCTCGCAAAACCCTGGATATTTGACAAGCTTTCTTTCTTTCGCTCTAAAATACTTGGGAAAAATTATATATGGAGTCAGTGCCAGTGGAATAGGAAGTAACATGTCGTACTAAGGATTACGTAATTGAAATTACACAGGCAGACACCATGTTTGGTGTAGTGGACCTGTCCCTATTGAAATCTTTTTTTGCTACGTTAGGATTAAGCATTTTAGTGTGTAATCATTTTAATTAAGGATAAGCAAATATTAGTGTGTCTTAACAGGTCTTCCTCTGTTTAAATCTGAGTACATAGAAAGGCAATCATGGTTTGTGTCTAGACCCTTTTGTATATTCACCTTTTCTTTATGTCTCAGTTTATTCTTAAATTTTATTAAACTTTCCATAGTTACTATTTTTTTACAAAACTTAAATTCGAAGAATTTTTCTCGCCCTCATGAATCCCTGTCCCGGAGCTATCTTAGTTTAATTTAATAAGTTTAAATTTCGTAAACATTTCGGAGTGATGCCGAGGAGGTGTCTGACGCCTGACAACACAGCTAAGTATATATATATTAAATTACTTTTTCTGTTCCTACGTTGTCGCGGCCATTATATAGCGGTGCCCCCAGTTTACGTCCCGTGAGGCTGGGAAAAACGTTATACACTGTTAGAAAAACCTCTACTAAATTTAGCATACATGTAATGGAAGCAAAAATGCACAACATGAAATTAAATTTAGTATACCAGCGTACAGTAAATTTTATATATTTATACAGAATTTAGTACTCGCGTATACTAAATTTCATATACGTGTATACTAAATTCAGTAAGAATATACTAAATTTACTGTACGCTGGTATACTAAATTTAATTTCAGGTTATGCATTCTTGCTTCCATTACATGTATACTAAATTTAGTGGAGATTTTTCTAACAGTGTAAACTAGTTAACAATCAATTGACCAATATTACAAGCTGGTCTTGGGGAAGTTTGCAGCCATGCAGCTGCTATCGTTTTCTATCTTTATGAAAGGCCAACACCCTTGTCAAACAACGATACAACGTGAACAACAAGCTGAACGTCCTAATAAATGACCAAGAACAGACATTTGTCAGGAAAAATTGATTTAACTTACTTATATATTACCATACATGGGTTGAACAAAATTTGCAGCGAATTGTAACGGGAAGGATCGATGAAGTCAATATCGGCACTTATGCGCGATTGATTAATTTCTTGAAGGAAAACTAAAAAAAATTACATAAGTCGAAAAGCGAATACAATCACGCAAGAGCATCTGCAAACATTCTTGACTCAAGCATACAGAATTAACAAATTACATCTATTTTGACCTATTTATCATGGTTCACATTCAATTTTGTGTTTTGAACCTATGAATCAAGTAGAATCCAGCTACAATTATAAACAGGATTAAGCGGAGACTGAAAAATATTTTGAAAAAAGGTGAAAATTCAAAAGTTAATGTTATTCTTGCTGCCAAATTCACAGATAATGAGAGTTGTTAGAATAAAGCTTCATCGATGCGGCGCGGAATGATAAGAGTGGTGTACGCATGAGTGGTGAATGCGACTCGATGTCGATCGAAGTGTAGCGTGATACAGTTCAGTATAGCAAGCGACACGAGACTGAACCCGTTGTGGTCATTGGGGGTCCAATGGAACCCACGCAAAATTCACGGCTAAGTCCTATCAAACTGGCATTTCGAAATTGAACCTGCAGTGCAAGGGTTCAGAATCGGAAGATCACGTTTCCGTAGAGTCCTAACTCTCCGAAATTGAGAATGATGACACTCAAGAAGAAGAAGAAAATTCGCATACGGACGAGGAAATGGTCGAAGCATGGAAAAGCGCGTCGAAAAGCAGGCGTCTATTAGAATCCCGTGCTCGAGGTCGTCCCGTGTCAAAGCTGATGGGAAAAAATGGCTTTACTTGGAGTACAAAAATTCCAAGGCGTCACTCAGGTATGTGTTATATAGTGTATTATATAAGCGTATTATCCGCAGTGGATCTCAATCGTATAAAGTCTAAGAAAAGAATAGAAAAACAACTTGGTATTTCGCTCCAAAAAGTTGGTTTAGATAGTTATATATAATAATAATAGCTGTTTTTTTTCAATAGATCGTCTTGATGACGTAAAACCGGTGTTTGTGCCACGACCCTCCGGTCCTGCTGAAAATTTACAAACCATTGAAGAAATTTGGAGCGCTCTGTTTACGGACGAAATTATAGGAATAATCGTTCAGCACACGAATACTGAGATAGAAAATCACTGCGCAGACTTGATTCAGAAGGACCAAGACACTCAGACGTACCATCATCACACCGATGACGAAGATCTCCGAGCGTATCTCGCGATCTTGTATTTTAGTGGTGCTTGGAAGACATCGAATGTGAGCACACACGATCTATGGAGTAACCAATTGGGAATAAATTTTTATCGGTGTGTGATGTCAAGAGCTCGAGTCATGTTTTTGTCGGTTTGCTTACGATTCGACGACAAAAGCACGAGAAACAGAGACGATAGATTCTCGCCGATTCGTCAAATCTGGGAAATTTTTATTTCAAATTGTACGAACTGCTACCAGCCAGGTCGGGACTGCACAGTGGATGAAATACTCCTACGATTTCGCGGTAAATGCAAATTCCGCATGTACATAAAGTCCAAGCCAGACAAGTACGGTTTGAAGTTTTTCTCCTTGAACGGTCCGTCGACATCGTATTTAGTGCACGCGATTCCGTACTTGGGCAAAATATCGCTGGACGATGTACTTGAAAACGAACAGATATCGGAGTATTATTTTCGCAAGATCACAGTTCCGATTCATGGTGCCGGACGCGCCGTCACCTGCGACAATTGGTTTACATCGGTGCCACTTTTGCAGCGCATGAATGCGGAACCGTTTAATTTAAAAATGACTGGCACTATTAAAAAAAATAAGAAGGAAATTCATGCGGAGATGAAGATAGCCCCCAAAGCGGTACCTGGTTCTAAATTTTGCCACGCCACCGATGGTATGACGCTTGTGTCATACACACCAAAAAAAAACACAAAATAGTGCTGGTCGTTTCAACTGACAAGCTGACGACAGATATACAAAATGGAAAATCCGCAATCGTTTTGCATTACAACGCAACAAAAGGTGGCACGGGTGCTTTCGATTGGCTGAGCCATTCACGTACGGTGAGCATGAAGACTAACCGCTGGCCTATGAGAGTTTTGCTTGGCATGCTCGATCAAGCTGCGGTCAATTCACGTATTTTGTTCAAATGCAAAATGGTTAATGAAGGCAGCAATGAGAAAATAAAAGCCAAACAATGCCTTGATAAATTATCCATTTTTCTCGCGACGCCACATTTGCAAAATCGCTACGCAAACAACATGCTCCGGGCGAATTGACGTGCAGGAATCGATGTCATTCTCGGTGGGTGTGCACCACCTCTTGCAGATAGAGTCAGTGAATTGCAAAAAAAAAGGTGTCTGCTCTGCAGTAGGAAGAAGGATAGAAAAACAAACATCCAATGTACGCCTTGTCTTCGACCTATGTGCGATGAGCATCGCTTGTCAATTTGCACTGACTGTGGTCTCGGAGACGAGTAAAAAATATTTTTATATTGTAAACTAAGATTTTTTTTTACTTTTTTATTATAATTACGCACGAAATAAATAAATTTAAAAAACAAACAGTTTTGTCACTTTGTTTTGCATTGGTCATCTTCAAATCTTCATCTTCATCTCAAAAACTTAATTTTTAAATGAATTTTTTAATGAAACAAGTCAAATCTTTAGCATGCGGACGCGGAACTATTGTTACGTCGTAACACTTGTGTCGTGAATTGATCCACGTTGTATGAATCTCTACGTGCGAGATTATAATTCAAATCTTTCTAGAAAGTAGAGGGGAGGGCGCGAAGAGAGAATGAGAGAGAGAAAATGATTGTGGACGAGCGGGCGAGAGGCGTTGGCTAACGGGGCACTCAGTCGTGTTCGATCCATCGATCAATCTCGGTCCGTGCGGAGCTCCGTCGCGTCCGATCGCCTATCAGGCAAATATCTCCAACGTTCCACTGATTCCAATTCAGCGAATCAGGATGTTCTCTTAACGCCACTGATTGCTATCGAAGCAAATCAGGATGTATCGAAAATCTCATGAAAACTCTACTTATCGAAAACGAAAACCCATCGTGACCGCGAGTGTGTGACGCTAAGCCGGCTCGCCGCGACCGCGTGGTCGCTTTCAGACTGCCATTCATACTCACATTTCCGTTCTAATTTAGTGTAACATCTGATGTAAATTCTCGTTTCTTTTAATTGGTTTTAAATAAATCTGGGGTTTTTTGTGCCAACGGCTTTTTCCCCATAAATTCGAGTTTCATTTCGCATATCGCAAATTGACCATTTAGAATTAAGCTGGTGTTCTCTTTTTCAAATCGGTTCGGGATTTAGTGTAGTGAATTTTAGTGCAGAAATAACAATGTCAACAATAAATTGCTGAACACCTAAGGCTTGGCAATTGCAAACAAAACAACTATATAAACCCCAGATTCATCCTTGTAAATCGTCTTACGTTTCCAGCAGTCATACTGACAACTTCGATCTACATGTCGCTCTGTACAAGTCGAGTACTTTTAACACTTCGTGAACCAACGAGTTATCAAGTTGTGAACTAAGTCCCTTCGATTTCGATCGTCGTATGAGTCTATTTCCGGGTAAAAGTCCGCAGTAATATATATCCGTAAAAACAGGACTCTTGCCCTTCTGCGAGTAAGAAGGTACATGTAAGTTTAAATTTATGCAACTGTCAATCTTATCCATTATCTTTACAATGAATCAACTACTATATTGTAACTATCATTTCATTGACTTGATCGCCAATTTAACGCAGTTCGCATAGAGCTGACAAGTGACAAACGTACACACAAATAAATAATTAGTCAGATCTTACCAGCCTGACATAATCAACTCACTAGCCTCCCTCATTCTAACCCCTTTCCAACCTATCCTCGCCCTTAGCTCGGGACGTAACAAGTTTCCGAATTTGATTATTTTTTAATTTCAATTAAAATCTTTTTTATTTATTTCAGATCTTCATAAGAAAAAAAATGGTTGAATACTCCTAAGTAATAACCGATCTTAAAGCTCCTATTGACTGGATGCTGAGAGATATCACAATAATGGCATTAAAAACAGTGTTACTACTATCAATAGCCATTAAAGAGCACACAATTATGATCTGCGAAGTTGATGCTGACGCTGAAGTGATTGTTCGCTTTCGAGGAGTTGAAACCAAATTGATAACACAAGATGATGGATGTTCGACATGTAGAAGAAAGCACGAAAGAAATGCAAGAATTAAGAGCCGTCTGCATTATGATGATCGCTATGAAGGAATCAGGATTTCTGAATGACGATGATAGCCATCGATTTGACAGATTTTTCTTGCAATCTAGTGGGGCTGAAACTGAACTGGTTACCAACGGCGTTGGTCATTGGTTTAAGAAAGTGATCAATGTACCAACGCCAACCTAAACACCAACCTCAACGCCAACGTCAACCTTAACGCCAACTCAGGATTTTGAAAAAGAAACTAAAGAAAATGAAAACGTGCGTCGCCTTCTTTTTCATTTTTTACATTTTCAAGTGAAGTGATCATGAATGTATTAACTCGCCTACATCGTATGATCTTTCAAATTGTACGATTCGAGTAGACACGACGAGGCTACTGTAAAAGATTTATTAGATTAGTCATATGACTCCAGCCGAAAATATTGATATAAATCAGGATCTAGCCTGACAGCATCCAATAAATTTAAGAATCTATGTGAAGCACCTGAAGGCTCCGGAAGATTAAACTGAATGTAAATTAAGCTATTTGTACGCCACGCGGCGAAATTCCAATATGTGACATTGAACAGGTCATGACTTGCCACGCATCTCCTAGCTTCTATAGACCAGTAGGTAATTTTACAAGTGTTAATAAATCTTCTATTCATTATAATAATTTGTTCCTTCAATTGAATTATTTTCTTCTCATCCCTTAGGTAAGATCCTTCCGATCTTAAATAAAAGGAGGATCAATTTTTCTCCTTGCAAAAATGGAGCAAAATAGTTGGGGAGTTTTTGACTCTTTAACTAAGTTAATTTTAGCATTACAATGTTTTTAACAGTATCAATTTATTAATTTTTGTAAACAAATTTAAATTTTTCAAAATTTAAACAAAATTTCTTACCAAAAATGAAGCTCCTTAAAGAGATGTGAGGAGGAAGATGATTTTTATAATTAATTGAAGAATATTTGACGAATTTTGAAATTTAACGTCCTGAAGAGGAAAACGACAAAGTTTTCGAAACGTTGGCAGAAATAAAGGATTTATAACATCAAAATCTACTTTTGGTCTGAAGTATGTCAGTTTCTTTTTACCATCTACATGTATTATTTATATAAAAGGAGGAATTAAAATAAGAGAGGATTTGTGTTACGTGGGACGTAACAGTAATATTGAGAAAAGTTTAAGTGGTTCTTTTGACTCAATTTCGTGAGTTCCTTTTTTGTGATATCTTGTTATTTTCGTTTAGAAAATTATGCCGTGTGACTGATAATTATTAAGGTGAATTTAGAGTCCGTAGGTTTAGGCGAGCTAAGCGTAATTTCCTTTAAAAAATTATATTATAAAATGAATTGATTGATTTATTGCTAGGTTTCGGAAATCTAGGTTATGTGATATTTTCGGATAATTCTGAGTTCAGCTGGAGTTTTGATTTTGGCTATTACTAATAAAATAAATAAGGTAATGACTAGTCATGAGTCATTACTAATTTAGTGAGATTAGGCTATAGTCAGTTTGAAGGTTAGGTGTCATCAGTGACTAGATTTCTGAAATCTGGGCTATGAATTGTGTTATGTTTCGGTTTGAGTCCAAGAATTTTTGCTTGAATTATTACTAAAATTTTGTAAATAATAATTTTGAGTTTTGTTGAAGCAATTGAACTGAATTTTTCTGAAAGTTCGTTTAGCTCGATCTTATGTTGGAATCTAGAGATAATTGAATATAATTTGTTTCATTTAACTTAAATTTAGTCCAACTGAAAAATGGAGAGTTAGAAGAGAGATGAAGAAGAGAAATAGGAACCTTTAAAAACCTAGGATGTGGTTAAACTTCGCAATTTAACAAATATGTATTGTCCTGATGAGGAAAACTACGGTTTTCGAAACGTAGGCGGCTGCAAATGATGCAATAAAGAATCCAACAACAAACTACTTTTGTTGGTCTGAAGTATGTCATTAACCACAACATACGTTATATATTTTTATAATTTAACTTCATTATAGTCAACATGAAGTATTTATTAATTTGTATGAAGCATGTCATTTTTCCATCAACAAGATTGTTTTAATGTATCATTATCTCCGAAACAAAACACCAATCTCATATCAACAACATCGGTTGAAATTAGGTAAAATCAATCTAATTTCAGTAATCAGTTTGAAAACCGCACTTAGTTCGCGGATAATTATTGTTTTAGATTAAAGTATAGTGTTGTGTATTCATTTTTTCCTTTCTTCCTAACTGACAATGATCTGAGCGAAAGTGAAACAGGATTATCTCGAAGAAGTGAGTTCCCATGAATCGGAAGAGGACGTTGGCGAAGGCCAGAAGGAATAAAGTAGTAAGAGCGAGAAGGATGAGAGAGCTGAGTATAGCGAACGATACAAGACTGTTAACACAACGCGGCTTCCAAGTGTAAACCATGAAAGTGTAATAAACTGCATATTTCATAAGTGTATCTTGATGTTTTGTTCTATCCACTTGGCCCCTCGACTTCTCAAGTCCAACACGAACGAAGAGTGGCTTTTTTGGTCTGCAAAGATACCTGAGAGAAGAGGGTGGCTTTCGCCATTTACTTATAATGCTAACATAAAACGGGCAGCCCGTGAAGCATCACCTCCAATAGAAGCGTGACCTCTTCTATTCACTGACGACATTTCGAGTATTATTTTGAGGCGGACGAATGAAGAGGAGACGCTACAATTCAAGAGAATGCTCAAAAATAATTAAGCATTGAAAACTTACTTTCGGGCTTATATAAAGTAAATAAAAGGAAAACGAGAGACTTCTGGAAGCTGTGCAGCCTCCCAATATTTAGGTTAACGATGGGCAATAATCGATTCAATTTTAAACTCACTTTCCTACGTTTTTACGACAAAAATACACGAGCGGAGCGTTGAGGCAGCGATCGTTTCGCCCATATTAGTGACATTTGGCACAAAATTATTTCGAATTATACCACGTATTATGAGCGTCACTCAAATTGCACGATTGATGAACAAATACTGTTATTTAAAAGCAAATGTGCTTTTCAAGTGTATATTCTTTCCAAGTGTATATTCTTTCCAAACCGGATAAGTGCGGATTAAAAATTGTTCCGAAAAACGATGCACAGTCACATTATACGTTCAACGCTATTCTACATCTTGGAACGGTTGGCAAAGAGAGTAATGAATCTGTACCTTCATATTATGTCCAGAAACAGACAATTGGTTCACGTCGATTTAAATTTGCCAAAGAATGGAAAAAGAGCACAATATAACAATGACTGGTACGATTCGGAAAAATGAGCGTCGAATTTCCGCCAGTTTCAAGCAGTTGCCACCCGATAATGAAGTAGCTCAATTTTGTTACAACGAAAAATAAGATCTTACTTTAGTTTCGTATAATCCAAAGAAACTCTGGACAATTCTGAGCGCAAATCGCTTGTACATTACTATAACTTTACACAACGAAAAACAATATAAAAAATATAAAAAAACATAATTGAAAATCTAAAGCACATAATGTTATTAAAACACATCCTAACCTCGCATCTTACATGTTTTTAAACCTCTTCAACACGAAAACTGTAACTAACTAACAACTAGATAATCGACTGATGAGGATAGCGGTGCGCTATCGAAACGTACCGTTATAAATATTAACCTTATTAATAAAGTCTGGAAGAGTCGTTTAAAATTTTTTTTTTAATTTATTTCGATTCGAAATTTTTATAAATTACTTCCCGGAAGTAAAAAAAAACTTGGAACGCACCTTCCAAATAACTCCAAAGAAGAAGAAAATTGTTTTTCTATTGTCTTCTTTGTCGTTTAATACAGAAATGGATGACGAGAACAAATCGAAAATTGTTCTATTTTATAATAAAAGAATAGGAGAAACAGTCGTTTCGTTAAAAAATTTGATCGCTTTTCAACGGGTGAAAAGACGCGCCGTTGGCCTCTCGGGGTTTTCTATGGAATGCTCGATCAAGCAAACGGTTTTAAAATTTTTTCTTTAGCATTTTGCAAATGCGATAACTCTGATAATTTTCTTTTTATCGAAAAGAGTCGTAATGATAAACTGTTTGACTTTCTGAATACAACGAATAGCCGTACAGAGAATGTTTAAATCTTTTAAAAAAATGGTCTCAAGAATTTTGAAAGTGATCTAATTTTTTCAAGTGCATCAAGGACCAATCTAATAGATTAATTCTTTCATAAGTCATCGTGCTCACAGACAGACAGACATGCTTTTCAGGTTTCAAAAAGTCGACATTTCACAAAAAACGGAGGGGGAAGGGTCAAATTTTACACAAATCTAATACCTAGTCTGATGAGAATGTAATAATTAGTAATGAAAGTTGCAAGTAACACCTAGGCTGGGGGGTCAATTCAACTCCGACCGTGTCTTTGAAATCAAGTGCAAAAACTCTATACGCCTATTGGCTAGCTACGACAGCGCCACCAATTTTGAATTATTGGGAAGAAATTTGAATTTCAATTCAATATTATCGAAAAATCTTATAGTAAACAATTAATTTGAAATCAAAGATTAACATTTTTGATTAAAATGAATTGATATTCACTGCTTTTTTCATTAACGTTGTCCAAATAACTTCGAGATACCCAATAGTTCGCGTGTCAGATGGCGCTGTTGTCAAAGTCACAGAGGTATCCTACAGTATTCTCTGTGTTTAGTTCTGCGGGAACCCAAACCGCGGAATCCAATAACTAATTATTATTATAAATTAAGTGATTGTTTAAAGTGAAAGATCCTAAGTGATTTTGTTTTAATAGAGACATTCTATTGTGAAACCCCATGCTGTCACAGATAGTGGAGGCCCTGGATTTCGTATCTTTTCTGCTAGACAGAAACAAGAGAAGCGAAAAGTTGGCGAGGATTCACTGATATTCTGAAAGATACTTATCTGCATCAGAATAGAATTTCGAGGCAATTTATGATTTATGTCAGTTTTGGACATCTAGACCAAGACGTATAGGTCTTGAAAAATGACGTTTTAGTGCAAATCTAAATTAAAAAAAGAAACGTGATCGGCAAATATAAATGAATAATTTTGTACGAACGTCGCGTCGGTCGAACCAAGGGTGGAAATGTGTGGAGAAAACTACTCACACATAGGTGAAACGTAGTTGCTAGGAAAGACACCGGAAACTCCATTTAGCTCGCCCCTCCACCATGCTTCTTCCTCTTTGGCAAGGACAGTGATGACATCGCCTTTCTCGAAGCTCAACTCGTCCTCGTTTTGTGCCTGATATGGATATAGTGACATCACGCGTTCTATAAAACAGAAGAATCAAATGCAAATTCAGTATCTCAGGAAGCGTTTCAACCCATTTGTTTCAACACATGCATTAAAACCGCGCATTTTCGAATGTGTGAAGCGGGACTGACGTTACCATTTTTCGATCGGGGAAAATTGGGGAAATCTTGTCAATCGCTCTGGGGTGCAAAATCTTTGTAATCTTTTACAATATATTTAAATATTTTGGAATCTTTGCGAAATCTTTGTAGTTTTCTTTAGTGGTTTCTGGGCTGCCTAGGGACAACTTTTAGAGTTGGACACACTCGAAAATCCGCGTTTTTCGAACATGTGTTGTAAAAAACATCGAATGAACTAAGGGAGGAAGTCATTTTTTGTCTCGCACAATTTTTTCAGAACGAGTCTGACCTGAAATAATTAGTCCCTATGGAATAAAGTAAAGGGACCAAAGGGTACTTTTTGTCATGATCATAGGGTACGTTTTTCGTGCTCAAAGGGTAACAAATTCAGGATAAATTTACAAGTCTCTGAAAGAATTTAAATGAATTGGAAAAATATTTGAAAATCAAACAAATTTCATTGATTTTTGTAAAATTGGAATTAATTTAGAGGAATTTAAGGTAAATGAGGAGAATTCGATGAAACTCATACAAAATCATGGTGAATCTAAAAGAATTCAAATGAATTGAAAACAATGTAAAAATATGAAAAAACTTTATTGAAGTCAGCAACTTTAAAATGAGCTTCGCAAAATGAATGAGAATTTCAAAGAATTCAGGATAATTTAATAAGAATGCAGGGCGAATTGCTAATGAATTGCAAAAAATAATTGAAAATCTCTTGAAATCTTTGAAATCCTACAAAATCCCTCACTTCTACCAAACTTTTGAGAAATAAATAGAAAAAATCTGGGAATCTTTTTAAATTTCCTCAAATATTTCCAATCCTTTAAAATCTCATTAAATTACTGAAATCAATAAAGAATTTCTTTGTAGTCTATTAAAATAACCTAAAATATATCAAAATCAGCCCCCTGGCACTTTCATGGAGGCCTGTATTATAAAAGTTGGCTGAAAGGTGGATCACGGCCACCAGGCGAAATCGTGGCGCTGATTACCTATAGGGCCGACTCACTTCAAAATACATGGCAAAAATGCAAATATTTATGTTTTTTTAAAATCTGAACCGCTTTTTCGTGTTTTTTTAATGCAAAAAAGAAGTTAAATGTTTTTGGAATATACTAGTATAAAATACATAACGAAAAAAGTGAAATATGTTAAGTTTCTGAGTGATTAAATGTGTGAAACCAATACGAAATAATTTTCAAAGATAATACATTTAATATAATAAATTTAAACAAAGTAATAACAATGAAATTGTTATTAATTAAATAATTAATTAATTTAGGAACTTTAGTGTCACGATTTTAAATTAAAATAAAAAGGTTTTTTGCGTCGTAAAAATTCATGTACCTAATTTAATATTAAAACATTTTATTTTAAAACAGTATAAAGTAACTTAACAAATTATTTTGAATTATAAAAATGGCAATAATCAAAAGGTATGTATATGAGATTATTAAAAAGGCAATTTTTAAATTAAAAAAGTATAATTCTTATGAATCTTATATGTAATATAAAATTTCAATAAATAAAATGAATGCAACAAGCATTTCAAAAAATTATAACTTTCTGTAAAACACAACAGTAATAATATGTAATTTTATGTACAAAAAAACGTTTATATTTTCTTTAGATTAGTTAAATTAGTTAAATTCTTCAAATTAGTTAAATTTTCAAAATGTATGCTGTAATTCTGTAATCTTACGTAGAATAAAACTTTGACATTTTCTTTGGCTTAGAGCTTTCTTTTTTTTTGATCAGCTATAATAAAAAAATATTTTCACCACAAATAAGTATAGCGCGTTCTCAAATTTAAATAATTGCCAATATAAAATAGTGTGCCAAGAGAATATGATGAATTATTGATACTCATATACAAATTATTTGCATTATTTTTTGAAATTTTACAAATTTTAAATAGAAAATATATTTTTTGGAGCTTATTATCCAGTTCTTTAAATTATTATTTGTTTAAAAACTATTAATTTTATGCCACGAATTCATGTTTAAGCTCTGGCGGAATTTTTATTTCAAAGTACATAATAAAAAAAAGCAATATATACAGTGGTCCAAAAATTCGACTTTCGATTTTTGGTGATAAAACCCCCCCATTTTGTTCGTTTTCCGGAAAAGGAAATTCCGTAATTTTTTGTTGTTTTCAACGTTAACGTTAACCCGGGCTTTTGAAATTAACATGGGGTTTTAAATGGGAAAAGCTCAATTTTCAAAAAAATGGAAAAAGGAGTACTTGTTATACATTTTTTGTCAAGTAAAGTATTGTCACCTCTTGAGGAGTATTTAAGGAATAATTTCCACCCAATAGCTTTTGATTTTGACATACCTGAACCCCTTTAATTGTGCCCGGAAAATGCCCCAAAAAATGCAAAATAGCAGTTTTCTATCAAATTCATGCTAAAGACGGTATTTTTAAAAAAAATTTCAACATGAATTATTTTTAATCGATAAGTGACTAGTTTTAAAGTATATTTTAAATAATTGTAAATTGTTTGAACAATTAGTATTTGTTTAAACAATTTTTTCCCCTGTAAATCGTGAAAAGTTATTATCTTTCGAAATAAATCGTACAAAGTTGATGAATGTCAAGAGTAGTAGTTCTTGTTTAACTTATTTGGTAATTATTTTAACAATTTTCATTTGTTTAAACAATTTTTTCTCCCTAAAATCGTAAAAATTTATTAATTTCTGAAAATAATGACACAATTAGAGAATGTTGAAAGCAATGCATTTTTGAAGGATGTTTGGTAATTATTTAAACAATTTTGATTTGTTTAAACATTTTTTACCCCCTGTAAAGCGTCACAAATAAATTATTACTTTCTGGAATTAATGACACAATTGAAGGAATTTAAGAGTAATATTTTTTTTCTACAGAATATTTAGCAATTTATAAAATAATTTCTATTTGTTTGAACAATTTTTGTTTGTTTAAAATTTTTTTTCTCTAAAAATCGAGAAAATTTATTCTTTTCAGCAATTAATGACACAATTAACGAATTTTAAGAATAATATTTTTTTGCTTAAGATTTTGCAGTCTGTTATGAGTAGTTATTTTTTCAGATCATATTCGTTAAAATGAATAATTTTTCAAATGAATTTCGGGTAATGAGCATCAACAAACATTTTTAAACAAACAAAAATTGTTCAAACAAATAAAAATTATTTTAAAAATTTGCTAAATATTCTGTAGAAAAAAGATATTACTCTTAAATTCCTTTAATTGTGTCATTAATTCCAGAAAGTAATAATTTTTTACGCTTTACAGGGGGAAAAATTGTTTAAACAAATCAAAATTGTTTAAATAATTACCAAACATCCTTAAAAAATGTATTGCTTTCAACACTCGTTAATTGTGTCATTATTTTCAGAAAATAATAACTTTTTACGATTTTTGGGAGAAAAATTTGTTTAAACAAATGAAAATTGTTTAAATAATTACCAAATAAGTTAAACAAGAACTGCTACTCTTGAAATTCATCAACTTCGTACGATTTATTCCGAAACATACAAATTTTTGACGATTTACGGGGGAAAAAAATTGCTTAAACAATTTATAATTATTTAAATATACTTTAAAACTCGTCACTTATCGATTAAAAATAATTAATAATTCATCACTGATCATTTTCGGCAAAAAAAAACGAAAAAAGGACTAATAAACTACCAGAAAATATAAAAAAACTTCGAATGTTGACAATTTTGCCATGTATTTTCAAGAAAGTCGGCCCTATAGGTAATCAGCGCTACGCTCGGGCAATTTAAGTACTAACGCGCAGGGCAGTCAAATGTGTGCCCATTTTTAGCTTTTAGTGCCAGGGAGCTGATCAAAATCGATTGAATCTTTTGAAATCCCTTGAAATTTTTTTAAGTTCTTGAAAGTGCCAAGGAATTTAAGAAAATACATTTAAAATTTTCAAATATGTTGATCGTTTTATCAATTGATTGTAAAAAAATCTACTTAATAAAGTAAATTTATAAGAATTCAAGTGAATTAGAAAAATTCCAAAAAAGTCCAAAGAATTTAAAAGAATTCAGGATAAATTAATAGGAATCGACTGAATTATTAAAAAATTCCATAAAATTCTATGATGATGCTTTCTGAAATCCTGGAAAATGTATTAAAATATATTGAGAGCTTTAAATTCCTTAAAATCATTGAAATCCTTGGAAATCTTATAAAATTCTGTAAAATCGTTTAAAATATCATAAACCCTTATAGCTTTCTGTAAAATCATTTCATACCTTCCGAAATTCTAGAAAATTCTTTATCCTACCATTTTTTTTAACGCTTTGAAATGTCTTCAAATTAATGAAATTAAGTAATAATTCCTTGGAATTTTTTATAATTCCCTACAATATTTGGAATAAAAGCTCTTGAGAATATCTTAGAAGTATTAAAAATACACTAAAATCTAAAAAAAAATCCCTTCAAATTAGTGAAATCTATTAAAAATTTCTCGGAATCTTTAAAAATAATTTGAAATATTTCAAAAATATTCAAGAAACGAATACTTAAATTGTCCACTAAAAATATCAATTTTTTGCAAAAAATGGAATAGTTAAACTTTCACTTGAAAAAATTAATTTTCAACAAAAAAAAACTAATTTTCAACAAGATAGTTCAATTTTCAATCAAAGTGATGATTTTTCAAAATGAAATTATGAATCTTCAACTAGAATATGTAGTTCAATTTTAAACCAAAAAGATGAATTTTCAACTAAGTTGATGAATATTTAACTGTAACACTTGAATTTTCTAAACAAGGAGATTAATTTTCAAATAAAAAGATTAATTGTTTTGAACTAAAAAAATAATAATCTTCAACCAAGAATGTAATAGTAACATTTTAAGTTGGAAAATTAATTTTAAACCAAACATAAGAGTTTTCAATTAAAACAATGTATCTTCAACTGAAATAGTTGAATTTTTAATTTAAAAAATGAATGTTTACTAAAAAAGATAAATTGTCAACCAAAACTTAAATAATTAAATTTCAAGTTAAAAAAATTATTTTTCAACAACAAAAAATAGATTTTCAACTGCAAATATAAAATTTTCAATTGGAATAAATTGAATTTTCAGTCGAAAAATTACTTTAAACAAAAAAACAAACTAATAATAGGTTGAATGCTTTCACGATGATTCATTATGACAAATTAAAATTCAAAATTTTAAAGCTTTTTCGGGTTTCAATCCTGTGCGCAACATTCATAGTTTCGCACACGATTGAAACCCGAAAAAGCTTTAAAATTTTAATTTATCAAAAAAATCAACTTTCAAAAAAGTAGCTACATTTTCAAATAAAGTGATGAATTTTCAAATAAAATTGTAAATATTTAACTGGGGTATTTGAATTTTAAACTAGAAAGATGAATTTTTAACCAAGAAGACTAATTTCTTCCAAAAAAGGTGAATTTTTAACTGAAACATATAATTTTCCAACAAAAAATTGAACAATTAAATTTTTTGTAAAAAATGAATGTTCAACCAAAGAGATTTCAATCAAAGAGTTTTCAATCAAAGAGGTCATTTTTCAACAACAAAAATTAATTTTCAATTAAAACGAATCTTCAACCGAAAAAATTACTTTTTTAACAAAATAATGTAACACTCAACCAAATAATTTTATCTGCAATCTAAAAGATGAATTTTAAAATAAAATGATAAATATTTGACTGGAATACTTGCATTTTTAGCCGAAAAGAAGAATTTCTAAACAATGATATTAACTTTCAAACAAAAAGATAATTTTCTACAAAAAAGTCGATTTTTTAACAAAATACGTGAATTTTCAACCTAAATAGTTGAATTTTTACTTAAAAAAAAAACTTTTCATCCAAATTGTTGAATTTTGAATTGAAAAAGACCAATTTTTAACTAAAAATGGAACATTTAAATTTTCAGTTAAAGAAATTAATTTTCAACCAAATTGATGAATTTTCAACTAAAATTATGAATCTTCAACTGGAATAGCCGAATTTTACGCCAAAAAGATTAATTTTCAACCATAAAGATTAATTTTCTACAAAAAAGATAAATTTTCCACGAAGTACATACACTTTCAAACAAATAGTTGAATTTTCACCAAAAAATGAATTGATTTTCAACGCAGTAGTTACATTTTCAATCAGAGATGACTTTAAATAAAAATAATGAATCTTCACCCAAACAAATTAATTTTTAACAAAAGAGATGAATTTTCAACTAAAAGAAGATGAATTCGCAACAAGCAATGTAAATAAATTTTCTATTATAATTCAGAAATATGTATGCTTCGAAATACTACTTCTACTCTAAAAACAGCTTGAAGTATTTTCTTTATCTGAACTTTAGAAGAGGGAACTTTCAAATTGTGACGAATTCTCACTTGAGATTATAATTCTTTGAAAAAGTTCCCGTTCCATGTAAAAAATTCCCTGTTCCAAGTCAGGATAAATGAGGATGAAGCAAATAAAACGTAATAAATCCATCTTTTAATTGAGAAAATGATTGTTTCTGTACGTATTAAATATCATAAATTCTATTATCAAAATGAAGCGAAAAGAATCTCACAGGGCAAAAAATTGTAAAAGGTTTTTGCGGTGTTCTCTGGTAGAAATCACTTTTCTAAATTGACCAAAATTATTAAAATAATGAAAATTTGAATTTGGGTACGATCGAAAGTAAATCCCCGGTTTTAATTAAATTCCCGGTCTTCATTAATTAGATGAGATTATTTGCAATTCAAGTTGCAGCTTCGGTGTGCTGGACCACGATATTTACCTGTAAAATGGCAGTGATCACGATGTTTAACATCATCTTTCTTAAAATCTTTTTCGCAAATATTACATACTTTAGAATAGGGTACGATAGGGACGAAATCTTGAAAATAGGGTACTTTACGGACCTCAACTGAATATAGGGTACAATAGGGGATATAAAAACGGTCTGTGAGGCCTGGAATCTGGAAATAACGCGCCTTACGAGTTTTTTCCCTCCTTACGTCTTGATGTGCCTTCGGCCTACGACTCGTTCTGAAAAGCTTGCGTTCGACAAAAAACGACTGGTTTCCTCCCAAGAATTATAATGTACATACTATTAAATTAATGTTCAAAATTAATACTTACCGACATTAGGATCCGTGGGCGAATCTAAGTACCCGTGAGAAACAGGTGTGCTTCGGTTGCTATTACTGGTCAGAAGCTTCACATAGGAAGCCGGGAACCAACCGATCTGTCGTTTCTTTCCTCGAGCCTATAAACAGTTTTCGCATTTAGTTGTGCGGATTTACAAAGCAATATTTGGTGTGCAATTCCCTGAAAAATTTAAAATTTGAAAAAGCGCTTTCACCTGTAGTTCACCTTCCCACCAGCCAGTATCAGTCTTTTTACGAATCATTATTAGTTGTCCTCTCTGTAGGTTCAGTTGCTCGGCACTAGTCGCTTGGTAGGGAGCGATTACTTGCACGATTTCTGGCTTCCTACTCTTCTGTGGAAAACAAAGGATTCAAAATAATTAGAACCTTTTACTTTGTCGTCTTTAGGTTACGTGATTTCAAGTAGATTCTAAATTTTCACGCAGGAATTTCTTCTTTTTTTACAGGAAAATAATTCAAACGATTTTCCTCTGTCGCTTTTGAAAGTCTACTACTTTAGGCAAATATTTTTTCAAGTTTAGATAATTATATTAGGTGCGCAAATAAGTTCTCGCTGTTTGTCAATAGATGGCTCCAGCAGTAAGTGCG
>CAKNXH010063065.1:83523-98714 GCA_932178445.1 Andricus quercusramuli
ATATCATATATCATACCATATATCATACCATGTATCATATCATATATCATATATCGTATCATATCATTTTAGTTTTCATTGTGTTTTATTTCGTGTAACAGAGTAAGGTTGGAAAACGAATATTGTTCCTTTGGCTACTTTACAACCTCTAGAGGAGTAAAGTAGCATACTTTACAAACTTTAGAGGTGTAAAGAGAGAAGCTTAGAAATCGGCAACTTTCCAGAGTCTACGGAGGCACGGAAAATCGAACTTTCCGCAGACGTGCTGTGAAAATTCGATTTACATATAATTCTCTCTTAATTTTCTCAGTTGCCAATCTCTACATCTCAACCCTGATATAAAAAGGAATTTGAATACTTACTCCAACGTTCTCTTTTCTACACTGTCTTGTTGGATGAATGCATTTACGTTGCTGGTTACTGCAGGCACAGCGTCCAGAGGTTCCACATAACTTCCCGGGAACCAACCTGTGTGTCCACGAATTTCTCCTGCGAACCAGCCTTCCTCTGCGTTGGGTACTGGTGTAACCTGCATCACCATTTATAAATTATCTTCGAAATAGCGCTCGCATTTGCCGCAACATTTGGCCAGGAGGATTTTATACAGCAAACCAATCAAAATCTTCTCACAAATACTCACCAAAATAATGTCGCCAGGTTGGAAAGATATCTCGTCTTGATTTCTAGCCCTGAATTCGTACAAAGCTCTGTACTTGATGACTCCTGTTGTGTCTTGAGTGCTTTCGATCGGAGCGGTATCAGCCGGCCAAGTAGTTTCGTCCACAGACTCGGAATTTCCCCAGGTGGTGTCGCCCCAAGCTGCCGAAGAGTAACTTCCTCTTGGTCCACCCTTAAGCTGCAAAACTTGAGACTTCTTATCACTGAAATTCGTATACAGCGTTTTGCAGTCGGCAACGAGATTCTTCATCTGAGTTTTCACTTCCTCGAGTTGACCATTGTTGTTTTCGATGTCGGTCATTTTTTCATTTATCTGCGACAAGGACAATAAACACATTAGTTCCGTTAATTCATCTATTTTCTTCAAAATCTGCCATTTCTCGAACCGAATTTATGCTAAACACTTACCTGTTGTTGCAAATCTTCAATTTTGTCTTTCATTTGTTTCAGAGTAATTTGCTTGTTAGCGAAGGCCATCTTGACTTGTTCTTGTCCAGCCACATCATGGGCAGCGTTCATTTTATTCTTGGCTTCGATTCTCGCTTTCTCTTGACTTATATTAAGGAGTCTTTGATTTTGTTCTCGCAGCTTATTTTTTAATGCCGCCATTTCCTGCAGTTGCGAATCACGAGTCGATCTCATGCCATCGATCGTAGTTTTCACACCCGAAACACCAACTCGGGTGTCGCAAATTTTCTGAGACAACTCTTTCACTTTATTAGTCTGAAAATACGACAAGAAATAGATTATAAAACATTTAAGCCTATTCTTTTAGTTAGGATAGAATGTTTAGCTACTATATTTTCCAAACAACATGATTAAAAAAATGTTGGGCTATGTTTTTGGTTAAGTCAGTACATTTAGTACAAAATTGCGTTATCTGCATTATGCGCTATGGGCAAAAGTGTGTGCTTCCCACTTGAGTTGTTGATGAGAGGTATTTTGCTTATGCATACATAGTTTCAAAAAAAAAGTAATCTGTTTTTGGTTTAATTGGTTTAATCAAGTGAGCGACAGAGTATCTAGACCGATTATTCAAGAGAAAGCTTTACTTTTAAATGAGATGCTCAACGACGACTTTATTAGTTTAAAAATACGACAAGAAATATATGATAAAACATTTAAGTATATTATTTTGATTAGGATAGAATGCTTAGTTACTATATTTTCCAAGAAAATACTTCAAAAAAATGTGGGTCCATGTTTTTGGTTAGGTTAGTACATTTAGTACAAAATTGTACTATCTTTTTGAAAACATAACGAGTCCGTGCGTTATGCGCATTATGCGCTATAGTCAAAAGTGTGTGCTTCCCACTTGAACTGTTGACAGAAGGTGTTTTGCTTATGCACACATTGTTGCAAAAAAAAGTGATGTGCTTTTGGTTTAATTGGTTTAATCAAGTGAGCGACAGAGTATCTTGACTTTTGTCTCCGTAATAAAAAAACAATTTTCAAATTATTTTTTACCACACAATAAAATCCATAGGAGAATCTGAATTTAATGTCAAGGTCAGCCCCAAAACCGACACTAAATCCAGACTCGACTGTATATAAATAAATACATATATTTATTAAGTATTTTTAAATACACTTACTAGAGTTCCAAGTTCGATAGTCAAGGTCTGATTTTTCGCCTTGAGTTTCAGGACGATGTCTTGCTCCTTCTGCCTCTGCGCTTGAAGTTCCTGTGATTTTTGCTTCTCCCATTCAAGGTGCCGTTGCCTCTCCATTTCTCTGTTTTTAAAATGCAGAAAATAAGTTGTCTGATTTTAAATATCATTATTTAGAAGAGTCAGTTTCAACAGTTACAAGAGCAAGAGTAAATTCTTACTTTCGTGCTGCTTCTCTTTGTTCTTGTGCTCGTTTTCGCTGCTCTTCTTTCTCTTGTTCAATTTCCCTTTGCCGTAACATCTGCTTTTCAATTTCAGCTTGACGGCGCCTCTCCTGTTCTAATCTAGTAATCGGAAAATGATACAGTATTAAACATTACAATGGTTCAGAAGACATTTCCAGCGAAAAGTTCTTCCAAAACAAAATACGAACCTTATTTTCTCCTGTTTTTCAGCTTCCTCCCGTTCTTTGCGTTCGCGTTCTTCTTGCTCTTTCCGTTGGATTTCCAACAAAGCTTTGCGTCGACGTTCCAATTCCGCTTGTCCCTTTTCGAAGTTTTCCTTCCTCTTGTCTTCGAAGGATGACTTTACAGAAAGAACATAGGTCACTATACCAAAATTTGGGGCTTCGTTTTTTGTTAGGGTAGTATATTTAGTCACTATCTTTTCCAAAAACATACTTTAAAAAAGGTGGTTCGATTTTTTTAGTTAGGTCAGTATATTTAGTACAAGATCGCACTGTATTTTCTAAAAAGATTCTCTATTCCTGAAACAGCGGCGGCCGGTCAGATCTTTTTATAATATACAGAGATATCAGAGAGAAAAAACCTACCTGCGGCATTCCTGCAGATGGATCGATATCTGGCGTTCCTTGGGATGGTGTTAAACTGGTTTGGCGCTGACGTCTGAAAGTTGGAGGAATTAGATCCAGAGGAAGAGCGGGAGGAATAGTTTCACCAGCTTTGGACATGTCGCAGAGATGCATCGCGAGTACAAACTCCTCGCAGCCCAGACGTCCATCCGAGTCCATGTCTGACAAGGCCCTAGGATAATAATTCGAATCTTGGTCAAATACCATTTTTATTCGTAAAAACTAAATGTTTAACTTTTATATTCTGGATTACTTTGCAGGATGTCTACCCGATGGATGATTTTCAAATTCCCAGTCCGGAATTGTAACTCTTTACGGAAATTCCCCGCTCCAAAGTCAAAATTACAATTCTTTGTGGGAATTCTAAATATTTACAGACTTTCCGGATTTTCCGCTCAGGTAGGCACCCTGATAGTCTCGAAAAATGAGACTTGAGGGGACCAGATTTTTTTGTCGAGCGTGATGTTTTCAGAACGAGACGTACGTCGAGGGTCAAAGTGTGTAGAAAAAAAGTGCGCTCACCATATTTGTGCAAGAATCTGTTGCGGCAATTGCGACTGCACCATAATGTTCCTGGCCTGAGGACCTGACAAGAACCCAGATCTCGTTCTATCCCACGTATTGAACAACTGAGTATATTTTAATTTGGTTTGATGAGGTACTGCCCATTCGAGGGCCTGCGGTGAACCAACCGAGTCCACGGAACCAACTCTCTCTATACTCGGTGGCCGTGCAGTTGTACTCAATGGTGAGTTGGTAGAAACTGGAGTGTGAATGCCACCATTGGGAGGAATGATTCCAGTAGGAATTGCAGCCGCAACTGGAGGATTCGCGGCTGAGAAGATTGGTTGGATGACCCCTGCTGTCGGAATCACACCGTTGTCTACGGAAATCAATTTTCACTTTTAACCTTTCGTATTTCCCTCAAAAGCTTTGAAAGATCAAGTCTTAAGGGTACATTTCTGAGGCAACACTTATTATCAGTACTTTTTACATTCTAGCAGTATTTGTGCAATAACTTTTGCAATTGTCAAGTGCTTCTTTGTTCTTCCGAGAAGAAGGGTTCCACTAATCTTATTTTAGTTTGAAAATAAATTATAAAAGAAATATTGATGAAAAGTAATATTCTAAAATGAAATAATAAATTGTTTAGATTACCGGTAGGCATAGCTGGCATATTTGGTATGACGCCAGGAACTACACCTGAAACTGCTCCAATTCCAGGACCCATTGGGTGCATTGGCACAGTTGGTCCCATACCAAAAGCTGCAATCGGTGTTGGGTTTGTATTTGAAGGTGCAATAGGTGCTACTCCCGGCATTCCAACTGAAAAAGAACCATTCACTTACAAGGAGAGCTCGCAAGATCCGAGACGACTCGACTGGTGCTTTCAAATGTGAAAGTTCTTCAAAATCCATTAGATAAGTATTGTTTCTTTCTATCAGATGGGCCTTAGTTTCTCTATAGAGTCAAGTAAATACTCAAACCTCGATATCTTGGAAACGGCCCAACGGTGATGTCCGCTGAGTATATTTATTATTATAAATTATACTCAGTTGACATCCAAAATTCTCCTTTCTTACGTTAACAAGGCATTCCAACCTCAGCCGTCAGAATACTTAGAATTCTTTGTCGCGCAGCCCCGAAAAAAAAGTTAAAGTCTTTCTAGCAACTAACAGCGCAGACGCAGTACGCTTTTCATCCAACGATTGTGAAAATTTGACGTGGCGAGAGCGAACCAATCGCGCGAAGCCCCCTCCCAGCGTGAATCCCCACTCGTCTGTGTCGCGAGTGGTGCGCCGCCGCTGAAGCGAAGCCCATAAAAGTACAGTCCGCGAGACCAAGAAGTCAGATCTCCGCGGGCTTCGGATCAAGCCACATCTCCCTGGTTTCTCCTCTCCAACCCTTGCCCGAGCGAAGAAGATCCAAACCAAGGACGACCCCTCCCCCTGGATCTCCCTAGATTCTTCCCGACGGGAATTCTTCCCACACGGCTAAAATAAGGCGCAACCTTCTAATGTAAATAATATTAGCAATAAACCTTTCACTTTTAATTTACTTTGTTTTTTTCCTTTTGCAAAATTAGTTTCCCTCTACCATTTAATTTAATCATTTTTGAATCAGTCTCAACCCACAGACTGACCTCAAGATGGGCCTTAGTTTCACTACAGAGTCAAGTAAATACTCAAACCTCGATATCTTGGAAACTAAGGCCCAACGGATCGAAAGAAATAATTCGAGTCTAATGGATTTTCATGTAGTCTCACCTTGTAAAGCCTCAGTCGAGTCACTCTCTAGCGACCTCTCAAGATTAGTAACTTTGTACACATTTTTTAGCAAAAACCATAGCAATAAAAATGCATAGAGCCACTCAAGCTTATGCAAACTCACGAAAAACGCAGGTAACAAAAGGTACTTAGACCATTTTTTTTATCTTTTGTAACCACAAAGAAATTTATGTATGCAAAAATCAGTTTCTTATAGCTCCATAGAATCTGAATTTAACAAGTCTGCTTTTCTACTTTTATTAAAATTGATAAATCCTTCTGCTGTAGATAAAATTATGCAAGTTGCTTTCAACCCGATATTAAAGGGACCACAGCGCAAAAGGAGCTCAAAAAAGGGGAAATAAGGTGATTTTCTCACGAAAAAGGGGAAATATGGGAAAAAATTAACATTTATTTTTATATAACGAAAAGAACAAACAATTTATTCACATGAAATGCTATATTTTAAGATATTTTTCAATGATTTTTCAATGATTTCACTTTAAAAAATTAATTTTTAACTAAAAGATATGAACTTTCAATACAAAAAATAATTTATAATCCAAAATTGCAATTTTCAGATTAAAAAAATGAATTTTTAACAAAGTAATTCAAAATTCGACCAATTAGTTGAATTCTCTACCAAACTATTGAATTTTCCACAAAACAGTTCAATCATTAATCCAAAAAAGATTTTTTCGTCAATAAAGGAGAAAAATTGTATTCAAAATGTCGAATTTTAAAGCAAGAACATTATTTTCTACAAAAAAGGACGGATTTTTAACGAATTATATACATTTTCAACCAAATATTTGAATTTTCAAAATAAAAAAGATCAACTTTTAACCAAAAATGGAATTGCTACATTTTCATTTCAAGAAAATAATTTTCAAATGAAAAAAAAAACAATTTGCTACCAATAATTTTCAATCAAAAGTTGCAATTTTCAGTTTAAAAAAATGAATTTACAAAAAAGTAGTTTGAATTTATACCAAAAAGTAAGCTTTCTACAAAATAAATATATTTTCAACCAAATAATTACATTTTAAAATAAATTTTCTGCCAAAAAATACATCTTTTGAACGAAATTTGAAAATGCAACTAAATAGTTGAGTTTCCGACTAAAAACTAAAAAAAGGGACTAAAAAGGGGAAGTTTTTTTTGAGAATACTGGGGAAAAGGGGAATTTTAAGAAAAAAGGAGAAACTAAGAAAAAAAGGGGAAGACTGTGCACTCTGAAATTGCTATAAAAACTACAAAAGAGTTAGTCGCAAAAAACGCATCAACTGTTCAAAGTCACTGTTCAAATTAATAAACAAATTAAATAAAAAATGTTAAAACACTTTTAGTTAGCATTCATTTTCTAAAATACATTGGCTTAGCTTTTAGCAAAGCTCTTGGCGAGAAAATACTTTCTTTGCTCTTTATTATTTTATTTTATTAATACCTTCGAACATGACAAGGTCGAGTAAATCTGCAAAGAGAGAAGGAAACTTAAAAGATTGTAAATTCGGAAATATCACTAGAGGACTGGCATCGTAATTAAATCTGTCAGTTCCTTTTCTTTTCAAAATAAAATAAGAAACTAATAGATAATATTGCAACATCCACTTCTACAGATACAAAAAGATAGAATTTGTAATTTTAGATACCTTTCAGTCAACGGACTTGAATTTTAGTAAGAAATAGCATCAAATAAACAAGTTTTAAAGGATATTTTTTTATCGCCGAGGAAAAGACTCGAATAAAATTGCAACCATATATGCATAAGTGAAACACTTCCGAAAAAAATGCTTTAAGTGGGAAGCACGCACTTTTGCGTATAGCACATAATGCACGCGACGCAGTTTGATAACCAGGCATATGAAAAAATTATTTAAAAGAAAATCGCGTGCTTTCGTGAATATTAGATTAACTATCCACGAAAAACACAGTTTTCACCATTTTCACGTCAACACTTGATAGTTTGACATTACAAAACACTACAGTGGGACTCTGATGCTTGAAGTCGATTGGACCTCTCTCTTTCTACAGCGTGGCGATTCGACGTTTATTTTAATTCATGACGTTCATTCTAAACATTCTTTAATACAACAGAGCGAAAAATTGAAAAATTAATTAATTTACAAATAAAACTTGAATTTTCATCTAAAAATATCCATTTTAACAAAAACTAGAATAGTTAAACTTCCAGCTGAAAAAATTATTTTTCAACAAACAAAAAACGGATTTTCAACAAAATAGTTCAGTTTTCAACCTAACTGATGAATTTTCAACTAAAATTATGCATCTTTAACTGAAATAGTTGCATTTTAAACCAAAAAGATGAAGTTTCAACTAAAACAATGAATCTTCAAATGAAATAGTTGACTATTCAACCAAAAAAATTGAATGTTACTAAAAAAGATCAAAATAAACTATGAAATATTCAATTGGAGTAAGTTAAATTTTCATTTAAAAAAGTACTTTCCACAAAAAAGCTAACTTAAAAAAAATAGTTAAATTCTCAAACAAATTGATGAATTTTCCAACTAAAATTGTAAATCTTTGGCTGGGATAGTTGAATTTTAAACAAGAAGATAAATTTTCAACTGAAATTATGAATCTTTAAATAAAATAATTGAATTTTTGACCAAAAAATAAATTTTCAACCAAAAAAGGCAAATTTTCAACTAAAATATATAATTTGCAACCAAAAATTGAATAATTACATTTTTAGTGAAAAAATTAATGTTCAACGAAAGAGATAAATTTGTATCTAGAATTATGGAATATTCAACTGGAATAATAGTTAGATTTTTAGTTTAAAAAAATTACTTTTCATTCAAAGAAAAAACAAGTTTTCAATCAATAGATCATTTTTCAATAAAAAAAAAATTTTTTTAAAATGGTGAATATTCAACCAAAAAAATTAATTTTTAACAAGAGAGTTCAACTTTTAACCAAGTAATTTTATTTCCAACCTAAAAGATGAATTTTCAACTGAAATTGTAAATATTTAACTGAAATACTTTAATTTTTAACAGAATAAAGAATTTTTAAACAAGAAGATTAAATTTCAAAGAAAAAGATGATTTTCTACCAAGAAAAGAAGTTTTTTAAAACAAAATACATGGATTTTCAACGAAATAGTTGAATTTTCAATTAAAAAGACAAATTTTTATCCAAATTGTTTAATTTTGAACTGGAAAGATCAATTTTCAATCAAAAATGGAACAGTTAAATTTTCAGTTGAAGAAATTAACTTTCAACTGGAATAGTTTATTTTTTTACCAGAAATATGAACTTTCAACCATAAAGATTAATTTTCCACAAAGTACATAATTTTTCAAACAAATAGTTGAATTTTCATCAAAAAAAAAAAAGATCAATATTCAACCCAAAATAGGATAGTCCAATTTTTCTGTTAAAAATCTAATTCTTAACAACAATAAACGAATGTTCAGCAAAACCGTTCAATTTTCTACTGGAATAGTTAATTTTTAACAAAAGAGTTCAACTTTTAACCAAGTAGTTAAACTTTTAACTGAGAAATGATGAATTTCCAATGAACAATATAACGAAATTTTCCATTATAATTCAGAAAAATTTCTTCTTTGAATACTACTTCTACTCTAAAAACCACTTGAAGTACTTTCTTTATCTAAATTTTGGAAGAGGGAACTTTCAAATTGTGACGAAATCTGACCTAGGATAGGAATTTTTTTAATTAGTTTCATCTGAATCTAAATTATAATTCTTTAAAAAAACTATTGTTTCATGTCAAAAATTCCCTGGTTTAAGTAGAATTATATTTCTTTGCCGAAACTCCCTGTCCTAAAATAAAAACGATCATTATTTTCTAAAATTACCTATTTCAAGTCAGGATAAATGAGGAGTAAGCGAATAAAACGTGATAAATCCATTTTTTAAATTGAGAAAATGATTGTTTCTGTATCTTTGGAATATCATCAGTTCGATTTTAAAACTTGTCAGCGAAAAAAATCTCACAGAGCAAAAAATTGCAAAAGGTTTTTGTTATAATGGGGGAAAAAATCTAAATTGATCAACATTATTTAAATGATGAAAACCTGAATTTTACTGCGATCAGAAGTAAATTCCCGGTTTTTTCCCTATTCTATCAACCATCGATTCCTTCGATCATTTTTCTATCTTCCATAAGAGAAACACTACCGGAAAAGAAAAAAAATTAAAGTGGGAAGCACGCACTTTTGCGTATAGCACATAATGCATGCGACGCAGTTTAATAACCAGACATATGAAGAAGTTATTCAACAGAAAATCACTTACTTTTATAAATATTAAATTAATCGTCTACGAAAAACACAGTCTTCACAATTCTCACGTCAACACTTGACAGTTCGACGTTAGAAAACACTACAGTGGGACTCCGATGCTTGAAGTCGATCGGACCTCTTTTTCTACCATGTGAGGTAGAAAGAGACGACCAATTGTGTTCTAAAGACAGGTCAGACTTTCCGCTTCGAAACGACCATACTCTCTCCCCCCCCCCCTCTCTCTACGACAGCGTCACCAATTTTGAACTATTCAGAAGAAATTTGAATTAAATATTAACAAGAAATCTTGTAGCAGATAATTAATTTTAAACCGTAGTATAACATTTTTGATTAAAATGGACCGCGTTGTTGTCAATGTCAGATAGGCTGATTCGATCGTACGAAATAATCGGATCCATCCGATCAGTGAATCAGTACCCTCGGCTTTAGTTGGCTTCTAGCATCGGGGAGCCCCACTGCTGGTCGACGAAATCTCGCCATCGAGCTTATGTTAGTCGCTTAAGTGTGTGCTTCCCGCTTAGAGTGAACTGCCGCAACGTCATGACGCAGTAAGACAGGTACGCCGTTAGGGCACAGCGCCTTACCGCAATGCTCCCGTTTTTGAAATATTTAATACTTGATATTTATGTGTTACGAGTATTACTTCTATAATGTACTTGAGCACTTTTATTCAACAAACAATTTTTTGTGCCTTTGTTTGAGAATATTTTTTGAGTATGTCATGCATCTAGTGAGGGAACTAAGTTTTTTATCGAGCGCGGTGTTTTCAGAACGAGTCGAAGCCTTCAGCGTGCTCTATCTACGACTCGTTCAGAAAACATCGTCCTCCACAAAATAAGCCTAGCTCCCTCATTAGATGTACAATATACTATTACAGACGTTCTTGTTTATTTGATGCTGAGCATTTCTAAAAAAAATATCCAACACCCTGTAAAACTCTTTCAAATTCCCTCACAGTTATCATTTGATTTAGAAAAAGAGGGACTGGCTGATTGAAAATTTTCTAAATTTTGCGACTGATTCAAAAAGTAATTGAAATAAAATATTTGTCTTACCCAAAGCTGAGGTTGAAGTCATTGGCTGAACAGGAGGAAGAACTGAAACTGCTGCAGGTTGAATGCTAATAGGTGAGACACCAACTGGACTATTTGGAAACGAAGGAGGTGCTGGTTTGGGTGGTGGCGCAATTCCTGTTGATGGAACGAATGAAGGACCTGAAAATTTTTATTCTATTAATTTTAATTCGCACCAATTATCAAACAACAATTAAACAACACAATGTACGTAACTTTCTATATATACGAGTACAAAGTGCGAAATTAAATTCCAAGTTTTCAAGCATACGGAAAAGCTGAAAGCCTTCGAAGAAGCGTAAACAATTTGATTATACTGCACATTAAAGTGAAAATTAATTAACTCAAATTTTACTGACAATTTTACTCATAAGGAACTCGTCGATTTTTTTAGGTTTTCGAAACACAACGAAATTTTTATAAAACTGACCGTGAAACTCCGCCACCGATCCTAGAAGTTATATTTTCTAATTGAAACTAAATTCAGTTTCTTTTCTGGTCGTAGGAAAAAACTACAAACTACCATAATTATAATAAGCAAACTAAATATTTTAGAAGACAAATCATAATTTTAAGAATTTCAAGTTAAACTAATTTATTGAAATTAAAATTAAAAATGACATAATTGAATTATTTTAAATTAAATTAAATTATTCTTTTTTTAGTATTAAAATGAAATAATATTACACTACGTAGAGGGAAGGATTTGGTTTTCTAACAATTTAAAACACCTGAAAAGAACATACCAATACTTCCAGGGGGAGTGGGTCTTTGCGGGGGACCAGCACTTGGAGTGCTTGTATCGACATTTCCTTTGTGCAGCAAGAAAAATCAAACATCGAGTCAAGAAATAAAAAGCAAAAGCACTCAAGTACAGAGCTTTGAGATATTAAAGAAAAACATAAAAATGCTCACAACAGAAATTTGTAATCAAACTAAATTATTTAAATTAAGGAAAACCAGTACGAGGTGGACAGAAACACTTTTGAAGGCTTAATATTGATCAATAATGAACAAGTGCGGAAAGTATTAGGTGCCAAATTAAAACGCTCCACTCATATATAGTGGCGTTCCTGGTTCAAATCCGGGCTGAGGCCGACTTTTTTTTTTGTTCTTCAAAAAATTAATTGTCCAAGGTAATCGCTAAACATCGAATCATTGGACAGTTTTCAAGCCAAGAGTTTAGAGAATCGAAGGAACCAGCGAAAGAACGCCATGTCAAAAACACATTTTTCAATTCAAAAATATCTAGTAAGTTCAGTTTGTGTTCAGTTCGTACTGATTTGCCGTAATTTAAATTATTTTTTTATATTCAATATATAATAGACACAAAGGACTGTAAATAGTTTTTACGAAACAGGACGAATATCGCTACTTGCGAATATCAGATATCAGTCAAGAAATATATTATTAGTTTGGTACATTCAAAGGGTCTAGCTGGATAAGTATTGAAAAGTGCCCTTGAGCATTATTCAACCGGAATTGGTCCAATGTTTACTTTACAAAAAGATATAATCTGCGAACGCTAACCCACGCACCCTCACTGTCCCGAGATCCACGCCTTCTTCGTCGAAGAGCGCCATTCTTAGACACTTGTCCACATGAATAATTAATTTGAAAAAATAAATTTTAAATACCCCTTTTGGCATGAATTTTACATAAAATTACTTTGCATTTTTTGGAGCATGTTCGATCGGGAGGGGGTAGATGAAAAATTATTGTTTTCTTTACGTTAATTTTAAGGCCCATGTTCATCATACTTGTATTCAGTTTTCTCAACATTCTTTACAAGTCTTTGATTAACTCTGCCATAAAAACCTTATCATCTGCGAACGCTAACCCACGCGCCCTCACTGTCCGGAGATCCACACCTCCTTCGTCGACAGGGGCCATTCTTATGCACTGGTCCACGTTAATAATTATTTTACGAAATATTTAAAAATATACCGTTTTTAGCATGAAATTTACAGAAAACTGCTACTTTGCATTTTTGGAGCATGTTTAGGGCATCATACAAGGGGACCGGTGAGGGGGAAAGGAAGGTAAATACAAAATTATTGTGTGCAAATTATTCCTTGAACCTTCCTTAGGAGGTGATCAAACTTTACAAAAAATTAACAACAAGTACTTCCTTTCTCAATTTTTTCGAAGACCGAGCTGTGTAATGAAAAATTAACTTGACTTTTATTATAATATAATATAATTTCCAGTTTTCTATCCTAATATTTTAGAGTTATTGAGGTAATGTGAATTCTTTGTTTAAAAATTCAATAATTGGATTATTATTTTTGTTTCCCTTTTTTTACTCAACGATCCCCTTGCATTGTGCCCTGAACATGCTCCAAAAAAGCAAAATAGCAGTTTTATGTAAATTTCATGCTAAAAACGGTATATTTTTAAATGTTTTGTAAAATAATTATTCACATGGACAAGTGCGTAAGAATGGCCCTTATCGACGAAGAAGGTGTGGATCTCGGGACAGTGAGGGTGCGTGGGTTAGCGTTCGCAGATGATCAGGTTTTTATGGTTTTTATGATTTTTTTTTTTTTTTTTTTAATCGAAGACTTGCAGAGAATGTTGATAAAACTAAATACAAGTATGATGAACATGGGCCTTAAAATCAACGTAAATAAAACAAAAATTGTGGTCTTTGAAGGAAATCATAAATAGTTTATTACTAAAGAAATTGGTAATTTAAGGTACACGTAGGACCAAGTCCGGTTGGATAAGGCTCAAGGACACTTTTCCCATACTTATCAGGCTAGGCCCTTTCAATGTCAATTTGCAAGAAATTATACGGATTTTTCAGTCACTGTGATTCATTCAATTTAATTCTGATTTTCTTAAAAGCTGTCTCCTGGAAAAATAATATTTTCCACGCCTTTTACAATTCGCAAGATAAAAAATTTGAAAGTCAATGGTTTAATGAATTTCAATGCAATTAATCGTAAGTTGAGAATACCTTTGAAATTCAGGAATAGGTGACAGCTTTGAAGTTTTAAATCATACAGTTTCAAAATAGAAAAAATTAAAAATTGAACACAGGAGTTTCGAAGTGCATAAATTCATAAACTCAAAGCAATTAAATATGCAAGCATTTATGTTTCACAACATATTGAAGAAGCGTACAAATTATAAAGCTGATTAAAATTAAAGAACATTAAATTCTTATCAAGTGTACGAAGCGATATTTTTAACTTTTATCATTCTTAGCCCTTTTTGAGAAAACAAAGTTACAAAAGAGTTCTGTATATTGGGACTTACAGTATGTTGGGACTTACGGAGCTTTGAATTTGCTTGTAGGTGAGCGGCTTTGGGGCCAGTATGATTGCATGGGGACTAGCGATCGCCAGCACTCTCCATGCACGCATACTGTCACAAAAACGGCTCACTTACATACAATTTTAAAGCTCTGTGAGTCCCAACATACGTATCGGACCCAAAAAGTTTATCAGAATTTTCGATTTTTTTTTGTTCTACCCACCCCTACAAGGGTAAGGATAACTTGCAGGATACCCTGTACATATTTCTTTACGGTCTAAAGAAAATACCTACCGTTTTTGAGCAAATCCTTGTTAAAATAAAAGCACTGATTTTGTTTAAATAAATGAGCATTGCCTTATAGATATTGTAAGAAATACACATGAAAAAACAGGCTGAAAGATGCGCAAAAATAAGCAACGAAAAGGAAATCCAAGCGAAAAAAAGGGAAAAATTCACAGAATTGGATCATTCATTTGCGGTTTCAGCAGGAAAATACCGCGGCTAATAACATTTTTTGAATTAATTCCTTTCTAAAATTGATATAAATTGATCATACATTTTTTTATAATATATTATAATAAATAAATTATACAGATTGTCACAAAAGTCCCGGGGCGGCTGAATATTTCCTCAGATAAGATATTTTTCAGGAAGTTCAAGGTTATTTTTGAAGTCACTTTCAACGAGGAATTCATTGGTGACCTTTATTTTGATATTGACGATGACCTTCAAGGTTTTTTCAAAATCAACTTTATTTTTTAATGTAAACCCCCTATTTTACATCAGCAATTGATAGAGCGGGAAATTCTACATTCAAATATGCACAAAGGTCATACTCAGGTACATTGTAACCTTGAACGTCACTCTTAAGATCATTTAAACTTAAATAAGGTCTGTATACCTCAGGGAATAGAAAAGCTTTTTAAATATTTTTCGTAACGATCAAAGTTACAAACTTTAACAAGGCGTATTCAGTCTTGACCGTACGCATGACCTTGACGATGACCTTCAAGGTTTTTTCAGGGTCAACTTTTTTTAAAAATTGAAACCCCCTTTTTCACATCGGCAATCGATAAAGCGGGAAATTTTACGTTCAAATATGTACCAAGGTCATACTTAGGTACACTGTA
>CAKNXH010063065.1:98724-109265 GCA_932178445.1 Andricus quercusramuli
TTAGGTACACTGTAACCTTGAAGGTCACTCTAAGGTCATTTAAACTTAAATAAGGTCTGTATACCTCAGGGAATAGAAGCTTTTTAAATATTTTTCGTAACGATCAAAGTTACTAACTTTAACAAGGCGTATGCAGTAGTGACCTTAAGCATGACCTTGACGATGACCTTCAAGGTTCATTCCAAGGTCAACTTTGAAAAAATTGAAACCACCTTTTTTTACATCGGCAATCGATAAAGCAGAAAATTTTACATTCAAATATGTATCCAGGTGATACATAAGTACATTGTAACATTGAAGGTCACTCTAAGGTCATTTAAACTGAAACAAGGTCTGCAAACCTCAGGGAATAGAAGCTTTTCAAATATTTTTCGTAACGAGCAAAGTGACCCCCTTTAACAAGGCGTATTCAGTAATGACCTTAAGCATGACCTTGACGATGACCTTCAAGGTCATTTGAAGGTTAATTTTTTTGCATTGGAACCCCCTTTCAAGGTTACAATGTACCTATGTATGACCTGGGTACATATTTAAACGTAAAATTTCCCGATCTATCGATTGCCGGCGTAAAAAGGCGGTTTCCAATAGAAAAAAATTGACCTTGAAATTAACCTTGAAGGTCATCGTCAAGGTCAAAATAAAGGTCACCCTTGAATTCCTCATTGAAAGATACTCCAAGAATGACCTTGACCTCCCTGAAAAATATCTTACCTGAGGAAATATTCAGCCGTCCCGGGACTTTTTTGACAACCGGTACATAATTAATTTAAGCTCTTCTGTAGCTGGAAGCTTTATAAATTTACAAATGGTAAAATTCAGTAATTTTTTAGTTCGAAAGCCTTTAAAGCAGTTTTTGTTTGTGATTCGTTTCACTTACACTTCACTTTAAATTTCTGATTCCAAAGGCGACTATAGCCTAAGGTTCCATAAAAAAGAAATTAAAAAAATAGTTTCTGGTCGAAAATTCCTACCTTATCGACTTCGAGGCCGTTGGGCAGCTCAAGTGGTGAAAGTCCGTGCTAAATTTCTAGAATAGCCTCGATGGAATCATAAAATTGTATTGCGCAATTGTGAGAAATGAATTTTATGTAAGCGATCGGTCAAGGTCATATCTGGACGTAAAATTTTCCGCTCCCTCAGTACATGCGGCCAAAAATAGGTGTTCACATTTCAAAGAATCAATATGACCTTGCAATGACAGTGAAGGTCATGGTCGAGGTCAAATTTGTAGAACCTTCAATTATTTCAAAGGATTCATGGCTCCGGAACCACTTTCAAACTTTCTAGAAGGATCACGACGTCATCGACAACATTCTGGAAATTTAGCACGGACACGAACCACTTGAGCCGCCAAACGGCCTCACAGTCGGTAAGGTAGGAATCCTGGTGCAGAAATTAAAATTCCCTATGAATCGCAAATGATTGACCCGAAAGAGGACAATTCGTCGGACAAATAATGACAGATGACAGATGTTCTATGTGTGACATACCAATCGAGGGAGGTGCAGGTCGAGCGGGTGGCTTTGACGGTTTGTGAGTTGTCGCGTGTGTACGGGCAACCACTGACTGTCTATTTTGTTGCATAGCTGTATGGTGTGATGCGTTATTAACATACAAGAAGTGACGTCTGTTAGTCTTGGCTAGCTTACATTAGTCATACCAGAAATTAAATTATTCACACCAAAATTGCCAAAAGAACAACACACAGAGATCATTTTCAATTTAGAAAAATCCAAAATTACGAACAACTGCAGGTTGCTCTAGTATCAATCCCCCCGATTTTCACCCGTGGCCCAGCTGGAAGTAAAATGGACAAAGTTTCTATTCACTTGAATCATTTCCTATCTTCAAGATTGAAATGGAAAGAAACAGTACATCCATCTCTATCCTTTGATGTTTTTCTATTTATGATTCAATCTTAAATCACTACTACCTCTATGAATCCTAATTTTTCTATCCGTGTGTATGCACCACTTATCCATATTTATCATATTCTATTGTCCACCTATTACTTCGATCATTTTTCTATCTTTCATAAACGAAACACTTCCGAAGAAAACACTTCAAGTGGAAAGCACGCACTTTTGCGTATAGCACATAATGCATGCGACGCAGTTTCATCATAAACAAACATAAGAAGAAGTTATTTAATAGAAAATCACTTACTTTTATAAATATTAGATTAATTGTCTACGAACAACACAGTTTTCACCATTCTCACGTCAACACTACAGTGGGACTCTGATGCTTGAAGTCGATCGAACCTCTCTTTCTACCATGTAAGATAGACAGAGACGATCCGATTGTGTTCCAATGACAGGTCGGACTTTGCGTTTCGAAACGATTATACTTTGGTTGAAAATTTAACTATTTTGTTGAAAATTCGTATTTAATTTCGGTTGAAAATTAATTTTTTTTTTTTTGTAACTGAAAATTTACCATTCCATTTTTTGTTGAGATTTCATCTTTTTTAGTTACAAATGTAACTGGCTGATTAAAAATGAACCTGTTTCAGTTGAAAATTAACTTTTATGTTGAAAATTCACATTTTGGGGTAGAAAATTCATGTTTTGAAGAAAATTCGTACTTTCTTTTCGAAAATTCAACAATTTGGTGGAAAATTACACTATTTGTTCAAAAGATTAACTACTTTGATTCCAACATATTTTTCTATCATTTAAAATTTAATTATTCCATTTTTTGTTACAAATTTATCTTTTATAGTTGAAAATTCATGCTTTATGTTAAAATTTAATTTTTTTTAGTAGAAAACTGATCATTTTTATTTAAAATTGATCTTTTCGGTTGAAAATACATTTCTTCGTTTAAAAATTAGTTTTTTTTTTAAATTTAAAATTGATTTTTCTAAACTGTAAATTACCTATTCCATTTTTGGCTGAAATTGACCTTTTCTGGTAGAAATTTAATCTTTTTTTAATAAAAATGCAACTGTATGTGTTGAAAATTCATATGACCAAAAAAAATCGTACCTTCTTCTCGCAAATTAAACGATTTAGCAGAAAATTGAACTATTTTGTCAAAGGTTAAACTAATTTCTTAAAAAGTACAGTTAAAATTCTTCTTTCTGCTAGAAAACTAATCTTCTTGGTTAAAAATTCAACTATTTGATTCAAAACTCATGTTTCTTTCCAAATCCGACTTTTTTGGTAGCAAATCAATTTTTTTGTTGTTAAAAATGCAACTGTTTGGTTGAAAATATATCTGTTTTAGTTGAGAATTTGAATATTTTGCTGAAAATTCAGCTTTTTGGTCCAATTCAACTATTTTTTATTTAAATTCAAAATATTTTTTGGTAGAAATATTAAATAATACATTTCTTGTTGAAAATTCATCTTTTCAAGTTGAAAATTGAACTGGTTCGATGAAAATTAAACTACTTGGTTGAATATTCGACTGTTTGCTTGAAAATGAAATTTTTGGTTGAAGATTCATACTTTCGGAATGAAAATTTGAATTTTTTGTAGAAAATTCGTCTTCATGACTTGAAAATTCAACAATTTGTTAGAAAGTCAAACTATTTGGTAGGAAATTCATTTTTTATTGTAAATTATTTTTTGTTTAATTAAAATTAATCTTCTTAGTTGAAAATTAATCTTTTTTAGTCGAAAATAAATATTTTTGGTTGAAAATTAATCTTTTTGGTAGAAAATTTAATTACATCTTTGAAAATTCCACTATTTTGTAGAAAATTAAAATTAATCTTCTTAGTTGAAAATTCAACTACTTGATTAAAGGTTACGTATTTTGTGGAGAATTCATCTTTTTTAGTCAAAAATTAACATTTTGATTGAAAATTAATCTTTTTGGTAGAAAATTTAATGACATCGTTGAAAATTCAACTGTTTTGTAGAAATCAGGTCTTTTTGGCTTGAAAATTTCACAATTTGGTCAAAAGTTCAACTATTTAGTAGAAAATTCTTTTTTATTGAAAATTATCATTTTTTTAAATTAAAATTAATCTTCTCAGTTAAAAATTCAACTATTTTGTAGAAAATACGTTTTTTTATTAAAAATTATTTTTTTTAAATTGAACTTAATCTTCTTAGTTGAAAATTTAACCATTTGGTTACAGGTTATGTATTTTGTTGAGAACTAATCTTTTTTAGTCGAAAATTAATCTTTTTGGTAGAAAATTTGATTATATCGTTAAAAATTCAACTCATTTATACTCATCTTATCTTTCTGGCTCAAAAATAGTTTTTCTCTTATGACTGAAAAAGCTTTCGTGATTAAAAATGAAACTGTTGGTTGCAAATGAATTTATTTTGATTGAGGCTTCAACTATTTTGTCGGCAAAAATTACGCACGGCCCCAAAGTACGAAATTGAAATGAATAAAAGTTCTGTCTTTTTTTAACAAAAAAAAGTCTTTTTGAATCTTTCTACTTCCAGCAGGGAGAGGTGTTACTCATAATTCAATAATGAGACTAAGTAGTCCTAATTAATCTCGTAATCGACGAAAAGAATAATCGAATTCCTCCTGAAATCCTGGACTCGACTTGTGTGTTTGCCTTTTACATTTGTTTTGCTCGTATTTATGTGTCAGTGTGAGGAAAGATCATCTAATTAGTATGCAGTTGGAAGGTTAACTAAATTCTTTATGCAATTTCAAAAGCCTTACCAATTGGCGGCCCTGCCATTGGTGGAACTGGTGCCATTGGTTGTACTGGTACAGCAGCTACCGGTGGAGTACCTGAACAAGGAAAATATTTTCATTCAAGGAGGTCATCCCGTGTGACAGTCAAATTTTTACTATATCGGGGTGTCCAGTAGGGTGGTCCAAAAAATTTTGTTTTTAATTTTTATGGGGACACCCCCCAAATTTGTTCGAATCCAGCCAAAAATAAATCCATTTTTTTGTTTTGAAAAAAAATGATATTTAGGGGTGGCGCAAGCCCCATGAAGCTTAACATGTATTTCCCATAAGAAAAAAGACGTTTTTGTAAATCTTATTCAGAATTCTCAATATTATCTCAATCGAGTTGAAACTCAACATTTCTCTTCAAAATTAGGCATAGAATACGAATAAAATATCACTTTTCAAAAACCAACACCATAAGTCTGTTTTACAGGGTCCCAAAGAAACCCCATAAGTGAAAAAATGGGTTTTGCGAGTTTTTGGCGCTAATTATGATTTTTTTGCGGTTTTTTTTAATGCGAATTGTTTCTAATACATAAAATATGACTTATAATGGAAATTAGATATTTTAATGAATTGTTTAAATAATTTATTTTTGTTCTTAGCAATTTTCTCACAGAATGGAGTTAGAAAGACGTGGTTTTTTCACAAATTTTCCATTTGTTGCCCAATTTTTAATTAGAGGGAAGTGATAGTTCATCAGTGTTAACGATATTGATTGTTTCAACCATTTACTATAATTATTAATAATATTATATTTGAATAATGCTAGAAAAAAGCGGATTTTTTTCAAATTTCTGGCTTTTTGTCCAATTTTCATCTGTAGTGAAGTAATAATGAATTCAAGTCAACAAAATAATTGTTTAAACAATTTATTATCATTGTTGATAATATTCTCTTCGCTTAATCGGTAGAATGTTGCGGTTTTTTTCTGAAATTTTCAACTGTTTGTTTATTTTTTATTAGGCGTGACTTAATAATTAATCAGATTCGGCAAAAATAATTGTTTAAACAAACTGTTATTGCTTATGACTATGTTCATCTATATCAATTGTGCCTGATGGTTGCAGGTTTTGGGCAATTTTTACCTTTCTGTCCTTTTTTCACTTATAAAGGTAATAATTAAATAAAGTTAACAAAAAAGTTGTTCAAACAATTTAATATTGTTTATAACTAACTTTTCTTATTAAAGTAATAGAAAGTGGCGGTTTTTTCTAAAATCTTTCACTTTGTTTCGCCTGCTTAATTACGAACAATTAATAAATAAATATTAGAGAAAAATATATTTTGAATAATCTCTTTCCTTTTCGTGAATATATATTTTTCTGAAATAAAACAGATATTTAAAATTCTTTGTTTTTGCCTCTTGTGTGAAATAGCTTTTTTTCTTTAAATTAATTCTTTTAAGCATTTGGAAAAGAGCAAAAATAATTCACTTAAAACAACAATACCTTTCGAAAAATCATTTTTGTTGTTGTTGACTTATTACTTGTTCATAAATAAATAAGGACAGAAAGGTAAAAATTGCCAAAAACCGCAACTATCAGGCGCAATCGATATAGATGAAGATAGTCATAAACAATAATAATTTGTTTAAACAAGTATTTTTGCTAAATCTAATTAATTATCAAGTCACGCCTAATAAAAAATAAACAAACAGTGGAAAAATTTAGAAAAAACCGCAACATTCTACCAATTAAGCAAAGAGAATACTATCAACAATGATAATAAATTGTTTAAACAATTATTTTGTTAACTTGGATTCATTATTACTTCACTCCGAATGAAAAGTGGACAAAAAACCAGAAATTAAAAAAAGCCGCATTTTTCTAGCATTATTCAAATATAATATTATTAATAATTATGATAAATTGTTTAAACAATCAGTATCGTTAACATTGATGAACTATCACTTCCCTCTAATTAAAAATTGGGCAACAAACGGAAAATTTGTGAAAAAACCGCGTCTTTCTAACTCCATTCTGTGAGAAAATTGCTAAAAACAATAATAAATTGTTTAAACAATTCATGAAAATATCTAATTTTCAGTATAACGTCATATTTTATGTATTAGAAACAATTCGCATTTAAAAAACCACAAAAAAATCATAATTAGCGGCAAAAACTCGCAAAACCCATTTTTTCACTTATGGGGTTTCTTTGGGACCCTATAAAACAGGCTTATGGGGGTGACATTTGAAAAGTGATATTATATTCGTATTCTGTGGCTAATTGCGAAGAGAAATGTTGAGTTTTAACTCGATTGAGATAATATTGAGGATTCTGAAAAAGATTTACAAAAATGTCTTTTTTTCTTATGGGAAATACTTCATGGGGCTTGCGGCCACCCCTAAGTATCATTTTTTTCAAAACAAAAAAAATGGATTTATTTATGGGTGGATTCGAAGAAATTTGGGGGGTGTCCCGATAAAAATTCAAAAAAAATTTTCTCCAATGCATTTTTGGACCACCCTAGTGTCCAGTGATTCTTAGGAACGAAATTCAAGGTATTTTCCAGGTTTTCTAGGTCAAAAAGTCAAGTTTTTCCAGGTCTCCTTTTTTTACATCAAATAATAAAATAACCATTTGTTATCCATGTAAAAAATTAGCCATTTCATTTTTTTATTGGACAATAATTTCTAAAAAAGGCAGAACCATAAATAAACAAATTCTTCATTTTTTGCGAACATAAGTCGTGTTTGAAAACCTTGAAATCTTTGTGAATTCATTGAAATCTCTTGAAGTACTCGGAATCGTTGTGAAATCTTGAAATTTCTGTTAAATCTTTTGAAATATTTTCAAATTTTCGTAAAATATTTGAAATCTTTGAAAACTTAAAAATCCTTGAAACGTTTGAAATTTTTTCAAATCTTTTGAAATTTTTATGAAATTTTTGTATTCATTAAAAATCATAACAATATTATCAATCTGTGTAAAATCTTTTGAAATCTGAAAAATCTAGTTTACTATAACCTTTAAAACCTTTGAAATTTTTTTAATATTTGGGAATGTTCGAAATCTTTGTGAAATCTTTGAAATCTGGTGTATATGCCTTTTTTAAATCTTTGAAATCCTTGCAATCTTTATGAAACGTTCGAAATCTTTGGGAATTTTTTATGAAATTTTTTTAATCTTTATCAAATCTTTTTAAATATTTGTGAAATTTTTCTCACATCTTTGTTTGTGAAATCTTTTTCATTCGTTGAAATCAGTGAATTAATAGTGAAATCTTTTCAAATCTTCTAAAATGTTTTTATACCTTTTGAAATCATTTCAAATCTTCGAAATATTTTTAAAACTTAGAAATCTGGTGTACTGTAAACGTTTTTAAATCTTTGAAATCCTTTAAATATTTGTAAAATGTTCAAAATCCTTTTAAATATTCTAAAATCTTTGAAATATTTTGAAACCTTTTGAAACAGAATTAAAATCGAAATTTTCAACTAATATATTTTATAATTTGTAAGTTAAATGTCACAAAAAAATGTATACTTGTAACATTCTATATTAGCGGAGACGAAATAAAAAACTTATAGAATTATTCACAATATCAGGGTGGCGAATCGGCGGACGATTTCAAATTTCCGGTCATTTCCCGGTCAAGTTTTCCAATTTTCCTGATCAACTAAAAGTAACAATTCATATTTTCAGAAAAAACGCAAATATTTATTTTAATTTATGACGTTCATTCTAAATATCCTTTAACATAACAACAGAGAACAGAGAAAAAATACTTAAAATTTTCACTAAAAAATATTCATTTATTACAACAAATGGAACAGTTAAACTTTCAGTTGAAAAAATTAATGTTTAACAAAAAAAAAACGGATTTTCAACAAAATAGTTCAACTTTCAACCAGAGTGATGAATTTTCAAATAAAATTATGAATCTTCAACTGGAATAGTTAAATTTTAAACCAAAAAGATTAATTTTCAACTAAAACGATGAATACTTAACTGGAACACTTGAAATTTCAACCAAAGAGATGAATTGTTAAAAAAGATTAATTTTCAAATAAAAAGATCAATTTTCTACCAAAAAATACAATTTTTCAACAAAATACATAAATTTCTAACAAAATAGTTGAATTTTGAACTAAAAAAAAATAATATTTTTCAACCGAAAATGGAATAGTAACATTTTTAGTTAAAAAATTATTTTTAAGCCAAACATAAGAGTTTTCAACTAAAACAATGAATCTTCAACTGAAATAGTTGATTTTTAAACCAGAAAGATGAATTTTCAACTAAAAAATGATGAATTTTTAAACATGAAGATTAATTTTCAAATAAAAATATTAATTTTCCACCAAAAAATGAAAAGAAAAAAAAAAGTTTTCAATCAAACAGCTCATTTTTCAATCAAAGAAATGAATTTTTAATTATAACGATGAATCTTAAAAAAAAATTAACAAGAGAGTTTAAATTTCAGCCAAATAATTTGATTTCCAATCTAAAGATGAATATTTAATAGAAATGATAAATATTTAACTGGAATACTTGAATTGTTAACCGAATCGAAGAATTTTTAAACAAGAAGATTAACTTTCAAATAAAAAGATAACTTTTTACAATAAATATAATTTTTCTAACACAATACATGAATTTTGAACGAAATAGTTGAATTTTCAACTGGAATAGTTGAATTTTATGCCAAAAAGTTTAATTTTCAACCATAAAGATAAACTTTCTATAAAAATGACGAATTTCCCACAGAGTACATATATTTTAAAACAAATAGTTTAATTTTTAAATGCAAAATATCAATTTTCAACCAAATAGTTGAATTTTCACAAAAATTATTAAAATAATGAAAACTTAAATTTCGCTACAATCAGAAGTAAATTCCCGGTTTTTTAATTAAATTTCCGGTCATTTCCTGGTCTTTTTCGGTCAAGTCGCCACCCGAAATATTAAAGTCTGTTCATTGCAATCTATAAAATAATTGGTTAAGTCTATAAAAAATGCCTAAATATCTCTTTATTTATTGCGTAATAAAAAAAGGGAAATAAACAAACTTTTCAGTAGCAAGGTTTCTACTGAACGAGATGTTTCTTTTATAATAGACTAAAACATTTAAATAACTTTTCGCATTTTAATAAAAAAATATGTTTGAAAAAAAAATTAATTCAAGGTTCTCGTGAAAAATTCAAGGTTTTCAAAGTCGCTAGACACCCTGTATATATTTATTCAGTGTTCAGTAGTAACTCTGAATTTTTATATCCAAAAATATGATCTTGATCGCGAGTTTTATCGAGCGAATGGCAATTATATAAAAAAAGGTAGGTTTTTTGAAAATCTTGAAAATTCGATTTTTTATATCCTTTTAAACATCAAGGCCCAAAATTTCATGATTTTTTGCGACTATTTTATTATAAAAAAAAACGGTTCAATTTTTTTCAAAAATCCTAGTTCCGGCGATAGCCGTACGTGTGCTGAATGTACCATTGAAATTTGAAAGCAATCGATTGAACCGTTTTTATTTTAATTTAATTAATTAATTTAATTATTTATTTTAATTATTCTTCCTTGTTGAAAATTCATATTTTTCCTTGAGTATTCAACAGTTCTTTTTAAATTTGTTTTCTCTGTTGACTGAAAAGTATTTTTTAATTCAAAACACAAATTTTCTTGAAAATTTGTCATGTTTGGTCGAACTTGACTGTTTTTTAGTCAAAATTGAAATCTTTTTTGGCTGAAATTTAAATTACATTACATTTTTTGTTGAGAATTCATCTATTTTAGTTAAAAATTTTCCTCCTTCGTCAAAAGTGTAACTCTTTTTAAAAAATTAATTCTTTTCGTTTAAGATGCATCATTTTAATTGAGAATTCATCCCTGATTGCTAATTTAACGACCATGTTGAAAATCAGTTTTTTTTT
>CAKNXH010063066.1:0-72501 GCA_932178445.1 Andricus quercusramuli
CTTTACTGATAAAAAGCACATTTTTCGAAAAATAAAATATTTGAAAGAAATTAAATTGTTTGAAAAATTCGATTTTTTCTAATTTACCAGTTTGAATAGAAAACAAATTGGTACTCAAAAATATTAAAATATGTCCGCAATTTGGCGCTATAAAATATTTCTCTTACCTTTTAAGGTAAACTATATAATTGAACAAACACTTATTATTTGATTCAGTGTATAATTATTCAAACAAAATATTTTATTGCTATCGTCGATCAAACAACTCATAACGTTTATAAAACACGTGCGTTTTGCGACTCACCTGAAAAAAAAATAATTTAAACAACCTAAAATTCTGTAAATAATTGCACATTGATAAAAATACGACTGAGTATTCTCAAATGACTGATTCATGCTCATTTATTTAAAAAAACGCAAGGTCTCGTCGTCCCAAAATTCGGGATGACTTGTGCAATATTTTTCATACACTTGGCTAGTCGTCCCGAATTTTCGGGTGGGGGCGAGAAGGCACCCCCGTGACTGGCCACATAAATAATATTGGTCGAACCCCCCTGATTTTTCGAGACGACTAGACACAGCCTTTAAAAAATTCAAAATGTGTTAATAAATCGCAATATTTCGAAAAAATCCAATTTGGCACTTACGGGGTTTTCTTTTCAAAAGCAGATAATGTAATGATGAAATTGAGTTTTCTGAAAGCATCTCTGTTTCTTTTGAAATAATTTTCAAAAGCAATAGCTAAAGCCTTGGCATTCACTACATGGATATCATTAAACAAACTATGACATTTAACAAAGTATATCTACAATAGCAAACTTTGGTTTGCACAAAGATAACGTTGAGTGAAAAAATACTTTTATTTCCACTTGAATAAAAATATGAAAGTATTGAACTCTCGGGTGGCTTGAAAATCATTCTGATATAAAACTTAAAATAAGTTGTGATCATATTTAAAAAAATTCAGTTACAAATTTTGTAATTTTTAGTGACAATTACGGAATTTTCTATAATATTTCAATTGAAACTTCCAGAGCATATTTTACATTCCAACTAACGAAAGTTCATTATGCCATGACAAACATCGAAAATTATGGGATGTTTTTCGCACTGCAAAGTAAAACGTATATCCTCATAAAATTTTGTAATTTTATGAAAAAAGCCGTTAATTTAATTTTGCATTTGCTGGAAATGTGCAGTGGTTTGTTCCAATATTCCATAAAAATTTAGACGCGCTTGCAACATTGGATTTTTTGGAATAGAAATTAATCTAACTGTACATCAAACGGGCTTGATTTCTTCAAATCATTACAATTTTGTAAATCAAAATTACATCTTTTTCACAAGAAAATAGAGCTACGATTCAAGTGTAATATTTATTTAAATCTATTCAAAATTCCTAGGAACATTTTGTAATACGCTAAAATATTTCAAATGCTTCGAAATATTTTTAAAGCCCTTAACATTTTTCAAAGATCTTGAAAATTCCTTAGAGTTTTTAAAATACTTTGAAGATTCAATAAAATTCAGTGAGCGTGAAACAAATGTTTTTGGCGAACCGAGCCTAGAGACTTCTTTCGAAAAATATGAAGGAATTTCCAAAGATGTTAATGATTTTAAGGGATTTAAAAAATTTGCATGTGATTCACAAAAATTTCCCGGGATTCCGAAAGTTATGGAAACATTATATCTTTTCCGGGCTTCTGAATCGGCTGTTTTGGTTTAATAAAGCCACTTTAAATGTGAGTAAATTTTCACATCTTGAAGCATATTCAAATATCTTTAATTATTAACGTTTGCAAAAACTTTAGGAAACTTGGAAAAGTCTATAACTTGAATTGGAAACGAGAAAAGACCCGTAATTTTTTAATTCTGAAATTAATTCTAAAGGGAGGTGTATTCATCATTCAGATATTATGATGTCTACTAAAAAATATAGCGTCATACATTAAAGAAAACAGGTAGTCTGGGTTACGTTGCTGGTTGACACTTACTCATATTTAATCGAATTTTTTTTGTAGGTGATTAAAGTAAAAATAACAGGCAGGTAGGATATTGTTGGAGAAAATACGCTTAATGAACTCATGTGTTGAAGAAAATTGTTCCACTACACACAAGCGTAGAATAACCCAGGGACATCATATTGTCAACTTTTTTATTTTTACCCATATATAATTATATTATAATATTATATATTTACCAAGAGAATTACAGAGTACCGTTATAAAGATGGCGAGGGTACCAACGACCCTCATTTTTTCAATTCAGAAGAACTAGGTGTTCGGGGAAATTCGTTATCGCTCTTTAAGTAATGATCAATCTACAGGTTTTTTCAGCATTATATATACTAGTTGCTATCTCATCTATTCTTCCAGATTTTTCCACTTTTCATATTATGGCTTGGAGGGGAGAAGCATATTTTTCTGCGATATTTTCATTGCATCACCTGCTCACGGACGTATGTACAATTTAGAGATTCTTAAATTACTTGCATGACACGGTACTTACAAGTCAGTTAATTCAGTATATTCACTTCACGTGTCGCACCGAGTTCCAAATATTGATATAATTTAGCGTGAAGCCTTGTGAAAATATCTTATTTAGTTCCTATTCAAAACTTGAGACAATAATGCGTCTATTTGAACAGCAGTAATCTTTTCCATGATAGCAGAAACTCTGTCGCTATAAAAATTTCGACAACTGGTGGAGGATAAAAATATCAATCCTAATAAAAATATATTTCATGCTCAAAATCTATCAAGTAGAATTATTACATGGGTTTGCGAAATCAAAGTGGCCAAATAATTTCAAAAAATCATGATCATATATACTAAGGAATTATTGTTAAAAAACCGTATAGAAAGTTTTGAAATGAATTCTAAAATGAAATTTTAGACAGTGGTTTAGACAGCAAAGGGAGGAGAAAAAATGATATTCAATTATATCTAAGATTTGCGCATGTACTACCAGTGATACTAGTACAGTAATACAGTTTTCTATAACTTTTTTTCACATTTTCTCTTAAATACATGCCTTTTTGAAAAATATCATCTTTTAAGACGCTTATATATTTCTTAAGCATATATCTTTGATGTATGAATATGCTTGGCCTCAAGTATGGTTATCTGCAACTTTTTTTTCGTATGCAATGTACAAATTTATATCATAAATTAAAACTGTATAAGGACACCAATGTAATATGCATATGTTTATTTCACTAACTCCCAAATCATGTTCCATGAAATCCACTTGAAATGATGAAGATTTTGAATTTTGGTTTTATTATTATTATACCATTAACCCTTCGATGACACACTGGGGTCAAAAAAACGCTAGGCATTTTCAAACTTATTTAAGTCCTTTCAACATTCAAAAATAGTAATTGTACGGTTATTAGAAATAAAAAATAGAGTGATTACTTTTCTTGTAAAAAATGTCATTTTTCGCTATCATTTCACTTCTAAAATTATCTTTTTCATATTTAAAAAAAATTGAACTAAATCACCCGCAGCATTCTTTAAAGTAACTATCCAAGAGTGGGTACAAAATTCAGCTACTCAAAATAATGGATTGGCTCATTGCGGAAAGCCTTTTTCGCTTGGGGTCAAAAAGCCCCCAGTATGCCAGATACATATATGATACGCGTCGGGAAGTGTGCCATCGAAGGGTTAAGCCATTTTACTTTCAGGGTAGGTATGACTCGCTCGGTTGGAAAATAGTAAATAGTAAATAGTAACACTCATTGTTGGTAGCATCTTGAAATAAATTTAGATTTAACTTGAACGAATGTTTTAATAATTTAACTTTTTTTTTTTGGGTTTCGTGGGCCCCCCCCCCCCCCCCCCGGGGCGAAGAAGCATAAGCGCCAAAATTTTTTTCCAAACATTTTTTTCCAAATTTTTTGTTCACAAAAATTTTTTTTCAACGATTTTTTCACAAAATTTGTTTTCAAACATTCTTTGCACAAAATTTTTTTTCAGAACATATTTTTCAAATTTTTTTTCAAACATTATTTTTAAATTTTTTTTCAAAAGAATTTCTTTACTCCACTCTATGCAATATAAAATTAGTATTTTTCATTACCATCTCCTAACAGCTTTTTCGGACGGGTGCGGCGTTGCAAAAAATAGCGTGTGATGCACGTGCTTGAGAAAAAATGTTCTGAAAAAAAAGTTCGTGCAACAAAATTTTTGAAAAAAAATGTTGTGAAAAAAATGCTTGAACAAAAATGTTGTGAAAACAAATATTTTGAAAAAAAATGTTGTGAAAAAAATTTCTGAAACAAAAACCTGTTACAAAAGAATTAAGGTTTCAGTCATTCTAAAAGCACTTTTCGTAGCCACGACATTAATTTTAAATTGTTCAATTTAAGTCAATATATTGCAAACTTGAAGACCTTTTTGACATTATTTTATATCAACTGCTTTCAAAGTAAGAAGGATCATATTTTTAAATTTGTGAATATGTTAATTGTTTGAGGTCACATATTTCTAAATTCAGAGTCTTCCATTCTGATGAACTTTCGTTTCGAAATCGTTCATTCTTTAAGGCTTCCAATATATAAAGCATTTTCTAAATTGTTTTTGTCTTCTATCATTAAACATATTTCCCTTGAATGATGAAATTTATAAGGGCTAAAAAGTTAAAAACATAATTTAGTTAGCTTTCTACGTCAGAAACAAACTTCCCAGTTGAAGGTAATCTATAAATGATAAGGTTCAGTTGATAGATACAATTATAAGTCAAACAAAGGCCTGGAATAATTATAATTGATCTGAAAAAGATTGGCCCGATATCTTGAGTCGATCATTTTTAGCACCTTAAAGGAACTGAATTTAAAATATCACATTTTCTTATTCAAGTTTAAAGATTATCTGTGAACTGCAGTAAATTTTAGCTATAGCACCAGAGAATGTGAATGTTTCCTAAAAAGAAAAGGCTTTAAAACCTTCAACTTCCTGTTATCTTTTAGATCAACACAAGTTTTATATCCATGAAGTTCTATAGAGTTATTATATTTTTAACTGTTTTTCTATTTCGTGGAAGCGAACTCAAATGTTCCGTTTTTCAGATCTCACTTTAGATAAAAGCGAAAATTTCATTTGCTTGAGTGTGGGAGAAAAATCAAAAACTGAATTCGGTAAATTTCGAAAATACATAATTATTATTTGTTTTAAGAATAAAATGTTTGATATTGCTAGCTCTGGACGTTCCACTACGACTAATTCTGTTTTTTTTTATCATTAACTTAAACCTGAACCGAAACAAATTAATTCTTCAAACAAAAAGAGGAATTTTCAAGCAGAAAAGACGAATTTCCTGCGAAACAGTTGAGTTTTTAATCCAAAAATATAAATTTTCTACAGAATAATTGATATTTCAACCAACAAAAGACCAGTTTTCCTCAAAATACATTAATTTTCAACCAAAAAAGATCAATTTTGAAGCAGAAATGGACTAGTTACATTTGCATAGTTTACATAGTTAAATTTATTTTTACGTCGTGTCTCGTCGTCCCGAAATTCGGGATGACTAGTAAAATATTTTTCGTAAGCTTGGCTAGTCGTCCTGAAAATTCGGGACGACTAGTCCATCCCCTTTCCAACTCCACAAGTTTTTCGGGACGACTTGTCACAGCCTTGTTTTTTACTAAAGCAAAACGTCTTTCAACGGAATAGTTGAACTTTCAACTAAAGAAATTAATTGTCTACAATAAAGATGAATCTTTAACCAAAAAAGTGAATTTTTAACTTGATAGTCGAATTTTCAAACGAAAAAATTAATTTTCGACCCCAAAAGACGAATTTTAATAAGTAAATAAATTTTCAGAAGAAAATATGAATTTTCGACCAAAAATGGAGAAGTGATAAATTTTCAGTGGAACAATGAATTTTCAAAATGAAATATTTCAATTTTGAGTTATAAGCTTCTAATAAACTTAAATTTCTATTAAAAAGTATACATTTTCCACAAAAATGGAAAAGTTATATTTTCAGTTAAGGAAATGAATTTTGAAACAAAAAGATAAAGTTTCAACTAATGAGATTAGTTTTCTAGCAAAAAAGACGAATATGAAACAAAATAGTTGAATTTTCGTCTAGAGCAGACAAATTTTCAACTCTAAATAAAATAATTAGATGATGTTATTTGGTGTCGAACAGGTAATAAAATTAATTAGAAGATGTTATTATTGTTGATATACTAGTCTAAAAAAGTGGAACAGTATTGGACCAGTATACCACCAATAATAAAATATTCTAATTAATTTAGATAAAATAGTTGAATTTTTATTTAAAAAATTCATTTCCAAACAATTGAATAAGCTTTTAACGAAATGTTAAATGTTTACCCAAGCAGATGAAATTTCAGCTAGGAAGATTAAATTCATATTAAAAAATATGAATATTTGCGACAAAAAATGGAGTGGTTCAATTTTTAGTTTGAAAAGTTAATTTTGAATTTCATAAAAAAACTGATTTTCGAACGCAGTAATAGATTCTCAATCAAAAATATCATTGTCGCAACCAAGAAGATAAATTCCTTGCCAGAAAGATTAATTTTTAACAAAATACATGAGTGCTTAATTAATTATTTGAATTTAAAGTAATTTCAAAACGATGAATGAATTTGTATTCAAAGAAATGAATTTTCAACCAAAAATATGAATGAGTTAAAACGAAAATTAATATTTTACCACAAGAGACGAATTTACAACAAAAGATAGGAATTTGTAACCAACCATTGAATTATTACACTTTCAGTTAAAAAAATTTATTTTCAACCAAGAGAAAACATAATTTCTGAGAAAATAGTTCAACTTTGCACAAAACCAAAGATTTTTAAATAATACAATGAATCATCAACGGAAAAAAGATTTTTCAACAAAGTTGTTTAACTTGCAACTAATTAGTTGAATTTCCAACTAAAAAACTGAATGAGTTGGTGTTTCTTTGTATGGGCTTTAGGGTCCAGTAATAAAAAAACTGTGTTTTTTCATCAGACGTTTCGACTCACGTGGGAGTCCTCTTCAATGATTCATTTCTAAACAAAACAATTGTACATTTTCAGTAATATGCTAAAAAAAATAAATGTACGTTTTCAGTGATATGATTTCGATAAAAAATAGCGGTGACGAACAACATATAATTTTAGGGATTAAAATACAATTACGACTCTTTTTGCTGCATAGTATTTTGTTACAAATACAATAATTTCTCTAATATTTATAGAATTGAAGAATATAAAATATAATGTAATTAGTTTGTGAATAATTCTAACCAATTCACGATCAAACATAAATGAACTAATAGAAGAATTACAAATGGAAAACGATGACGAATAATTGGAAAACTGCTTTATTATGGTAATGAAAATTCACGATTTTTGTTTGTTTGTAATTAATTTCTCTAATCTCATCAGTTTTATTTTTAAATGTATATCTTTATATGTCATTACTAACCTTTTCAATTGTTTGAGAAAATCATCACATCACTATTGCACTAATAAAATTCGATGCCGAACACTACAGATGAATTTAATTTAATTTTTCATCGTTTTTTTTTTAAAAAGCTCATCTTCTGTAACGAAAGTGACTTGTTGCTCTTGTCACTATTGGAAAACGACTAATTTCTAAAGTGTAAGGGCATTATGTCAAACGGACCATGCGATTTAAAGTTTTAGTGAGAGAAGTGCATATCACAGTTCCGAGTGCAGTGAGATTTAAAGGAAAGGTCGTAAATTTGAAATAGGAGACTTTCCTGTATTTTCGTTTAAAATTCTGGTTACACAGGGGTACTGGTTTATTGCTTTGGTTGATTTGTAATGTTCTTGGGAACTTTCCTGAAACCACGGACCTGAGACTGAAAATTCAACTTCATCCTGAATGCTAAAAAATATTTATATGTAAGTAGAAAATATAGTAGTTTCTAAATGTAAAAATAATATTGCAACATACATTTTTTAATATCATATTTTAAATGTTTGAAGTCAGTAAATGTGGCAGAAGTGATTTTTCTTCTATCACGTGAGTGCATTTTTTGGTGAAATACAATTAATTTGTCATTATGTATGCATAATGTAGCCATCAGGAACCACATTGATCAAGTTTGGAGCCATACAAATCCCCATCATGAATTTCAAAGAACTTTCTTAACGAAAAACTTAATTCGGAAAGAAATGTCACAATAGTTGAGGTTATTTACTTGACATTAATCTCAAACTCAACAGTGTCGTTTTTCAAGTCTAACTACAAAAATTCTGAACAGAGGAAAAAACAGAAAAATGCAATTTCTCAATTTAAAAAAAAAATGCAATTCGATTTTATTTTTTCACCCTGGTCCAAAAGTTATAATCACAATTTCGATTTGGAAACGTACATTCTGGAATTTTTGTTGATAGTTTGGTGACTGCAACGCTTTCGCGGAGAAAAAAAACATTTAACAAAAAGATTAACTCTATAGAACTCCATAAACACAAAATTGAAATTATTCAACGTTTTTTTGCCGAGGCTTCAATTTGAATTGCAAAAACTAATTGTTTTACTTTTCCAAGTTAATCTTTCATTTTATTCTACCAAAATATCATTATAGGATTATTCAGAACAAAATTGACCAAATAAAGTCATCACCGCATATCGAGTTTGAATGGCGATCACTAAATCCTCCGAACATTTATACCGTCAATTTTCGTAAAATCTAAATGTAACAAAGCCATTTTGTCAGCAGGTGGGTAATTTACAGAATGTTGTATGAACAGGGTGATAATACTTTAGCGCTCGATCCAGGTTATGACTATGCAACAGGAGTTAGTGTGAAAGCATGTACAAACTGTTTTATAGATATCATATGGGAAAATGGAATGAGCGAAAATAGTGATTCGTGGTGAAGTGGAGGTGAAATCATCAATAATTAAGGGTTTTTTGTGTAATTCAAAGTGGAATATCACGATATTTGAATGGATTTTATATAATCAGAAAAAATACATTAAACTTTCGATATCTTGGATTTCTAAGAGTCCTAATAAGGATAAAAGTACATTTCAGAAAAGTTGCATTCTATTTTTGTCAAGAACTAGAACCTTTTCTCCAGGAAAAAAACTCGGCTCATTTTCCAACATTTCGTTATACATTTTACAGGAAATCTTATATGATTTGAGAACGTTGTTAATGATTTACAGATTGTTCTTTATTTCAGCGAGAAAATTGCACAAATTCAATACGAACGGCACGATTTTTTTAATATCCTTATTCTCTGAATAAGCAGATTATTTTTCTCATTAACAAAATATGACTCGCCGCGTGTGTAATAATCAGACTCTCCCTGTCGGAAAAATTTGTACAAAAATGTACGGAAAACTAAAAATATTTTCCCAGGAATCTACAAATAAGTACAATGAATTACAACCAAAATAACAGCAAAGTACAACTCTTCTATTCTCGAGACGAATTTTGTACTTTTTTTACAATGTTGTATTTTATCGTGGTTTTAATTTTCTACAATAATTTACATTCACGAAAATCTACAGGAAATTACGGATTTGGCAGCCAAAAATTTGTTCTTTTCCGTCTTTTTCGATATTGCAATGAGATAATTTTAAATGAAGATGTGTACATAATCGCTATTGCAAAAAACAACTTCTATGTTTAAACTTCAAAGGAATGACAGAATATTAACAGACAAAAATAAATAGTCGTTATTGGAAAAAAACCTTACATTTGAAGTTTTTTTTTCCAAATATATAGCAATCAATTGGACACCAATTATGTCATTTAAAATTACGTCATTGCACTGTTCTCAATATTTGTCATCGCAGTTCGAAAAAAAAACAACTTTTTTAATGCAAATAAAAATTGAACAGTTCAGAAAGAATTAATCATGGTCATTGAAAATAAAAGATTCCGTCTCTTGAAAAAAAATTCTTTTTTTTTGAAGGTATAGAAACTGAACCTCAAATTGGAACACTCAGAGTGGAATAGTTTTGAATTTTAAACTTCCAAACTGAAAGCTTGAAAAATTGTTGATTTGAACGCTCAATAACTTTCGCGTATAAAATGAAAGCTTTTAAAACTTTTCTATTTGAATTTTTTTATTGAAAGTGGTTTAACTGCAGAATTTGGAATTTCATACATCGTACAGTTAAAATATTTGAAAAAATAGAAATCCACGCTATCATTCTTAATGCTATGACTTGAACAATAAATCGAAAAATTTATAAATTTTTGAGATTATATAATTGCAAGTAATTGTAAGCTAGAAACATTACTGTATACATTGAAATTTGTTTTTAAGTCTTTTTGAATATTGTCTTGAAAATTTGTTTGGAAGAAATGATTAAAAAAATTTCCAGGAATCTAATAATAATTCAATTATTTTGGAACTAGAATTTTTTCTTGGTTTCTGGAAAATCCTGCGAAAGTAAAGCAATTACCTTAAAATCATCCAAACCCTTTTTTGAAAATTTTTGAAATCTTATTGAATATTCTTCTAACATTAATTAAAAAAATTATTTTTAGTTTCTCTAGGAAATTTGATACCCATTTTTTTATGTAAAACGTTTAAAAAGTTTCAAAAAGCTTATAAATTTGGTATGCAGTATGATCAAAAATCTGCGTTGTGTTTTCAATGTTCTGAAATTTTTTCACGTTTTAAATCGTTCTGGAATCATTCCAAAACGCATAGATGAGGCAACTCGGAAGGCGCTAATGCACAATGAATGTATAGAAAGCGCATCATATGATCAAAGATGTCATTGTTAGAAGTGCGTCTGAAGTGTGGTACTGCGGTTATAGGAATTACGTGTGGTGATGCCTGGTGGAATGATAAAATTCGGGCAGCCCGACAAGAAAAAAAAGGTTAATAAAGAACGTTCAATATCACAGGTCTGAGCAATGATGATCGAAAACGATTACAAACACAAGAAGAGGAAAGTTAAACGGCTAGTAAAGGGAACTAAGTATCAACTCAGAACAGAAGAAGAGAATAAAATGCAAAACGACTTTGAAAGAAACAAAAACCTGTTCCAAAGAAGTATGAAGTGACATAAACGTACAGAGTTTGTCAGCATGAGAAACAGCAAGCGTGAAATGCTATATTATACAGACAGGTGACTAGACGCTCTGAGAGACTCTTTCATGAAATTATTGGGAGATGAAGCTATAGGACATCACAACTGCGATATAGAACCTGATGCGTTAGAAAACCCAATTGAGAAAGTATGTGTCACTGAAGTTGACGATATAATTAAGAATTAAATAGATGGTAAGGTTGCTGGTGTAGACAATATTAACGCTGAAATGCTCAAATACGGTGGCAAGTACGTACCTCAAAGGTTGTGAGAATTGATAAACTCATGTATAGAGATGAGAGAAGTCCCAGATAAATGGAAACAAACGATTATCGTACCAATATACAAAGGAAAGCGAGATAAAAGAAACTGCAATAATTACAGAGGGATCAGCTTATTAAGTACCAAAAGTAGAATATATTAGAAAATATTTATTCGTGGGGTAATGAAAATAACAGAAGAAAACATGGGAAGTCCGAAGTAGATTTATTCCAGGAAGATCATGTACGGATGAAATATCTAACTTGAGACAGATCACAGAAAAAAGTTTGAGAGCAAGGAAAAAAGTTTTCTGTGCATTTGCTGACCTACAAAAAGCATTTGGCGTTATGTCCTCATGACTATTTATTATATCCATGTATAAGTGTATGAGAATGGCCCTTTTCGACGAAGAAGGTATGAATTTCGAGACAGTGCGTGGGTTAGCTTCCTCAGATGATCCGGTTGTTATATCAGAGTCAATAGAACACTTGCAATGAATGTTGATTAAACTGAATACAAGCATGAAGAACATGGTCCTCAAAATTGAAGTGAATAAAACAAAAATCATGGTGCGTGAAGAAGGTCATAAAACAATTTGCAACATTGTCCTAAATGATGAGAGAATAGAACAAGTTGATAAGTACATATATCTTGGTAGCCTATTCACAAGTAACGGAAAGATAGATGGGGAGTTGGATAGGCGCATAAACAAGGGCAAGAAGATCATCGGTAGAGCAAGACCTATTATCAGGGGTAAACATATATCAAGTAAAGCTACAAGGGCAAGACATAATTTTACATTTACATCAACTGTGCTGGACAGTAGCGAGACGTGGACCTATCAAGAAAAGAATAAGAGTAAAATTGATGCGATTAGCATGAAATTCCTGCGCGTGATGTGCAGTAGAACATTGATGAACGAAGTGATAAATAAGATAATAATCCTCGAAGAACGTGGTGTACAGAAGACACTAGTTGATATATGTAAAAGAAATTCTTTAAGTTGGTTTGGGCATGTTGAGAGAATGAAAGACAAACGACTGACGAAACAAGTGTATCAAGATAAAGGAAGTGGCAGTGTGCCCAGAGGCAGACCGCGTGAAAATGGTTAGAATGTGTAAATGAAACCCTAATTTTAAGAAACATTAGGTGCCGTAGGAACACAAAAGCTTGCATGAGAAAATGCATGGACGTGAAGGAATCTAGAGAAGTATGCCAGGACAGAAAAGTGTGGCGACAAATAGTTTATGAAAGGAGTGTCAGTAGAGTGAATGACGCCTGAAAAAGAGAGATTGGACACTAATGAGCCCGAGTGAGGAGCTTCACATGATGACTTTGTGAGGCTCTTCATTTAGGGTGATCGCTAGAGAGATTGATCAGCAACCTGGGTCGAAGCAGTGTTGCGAAATGAACGTGTTATTTTAATAAGTAACATGGGCATTCTAGATCAATCTAAAAATCGATACCTCTCCCCACATTACTCCCTTCTCACCGAGTGAGTCACGCTCACCCAAGGGAAATAGCTTAGTAGTATAATAATAATGATAAACCAACGGTAAAAAGCACTCACCTTTTAATTAAAACTCAGATTAATTATTATTAATTTGCGCAACTGCTGCTCGCCACTTGCGGTCCTGATGTACCGTTTCAGAAGTTTATTTACGAAGCAGATGATTGCAACATCTTACAAATATTTAATTGCAAAGATAATTCGCTCATCAACTGAGCTTCCAGGTCTTTGCCTTTATTTTCGATTTCAACACTTTTTTCTGTTTCTTATTCTCGTGCTAATTTCGAATCCTTTCAACGCTCGAGATTATTCAATATCGGCAAAAATAGTTTTTCTGCCTCGTTATAATTCAACACAACCTTTTGCAGTTCTTTGTCGCCCATGACCAGAACCACAATGCTTTGTCCGCTTCGAACGCGTTTGAGAAGCGAGGAGTGCGCAGTTGCTAACTACCCACTTGTTTCGGTCACAATAACTTATATTTCAGTTACCATTTATGAATTTTAGAAAACTATTTATAATTTTCAGATACCGTTTCTGAATGTCAGTGTTCATGTGGAATGCTAATTTATCATCTTTTAATCAATGGAAAAATACTGTAGTAAGAGAAATATCCATTCAGATAAATTATCAACAATCTATTGCATCTAAACATGATATTTATATTTATCTCAAAAAACAGTTTATGAAATTAATTTATGAAAAATTATGAATGAGATGTGAAGAATAAAAGTTAAGACATTTGAAACCTTAATTTCCTGAAGCTTTCTGAAGATAGAAGAGAAAAAATGCAGTTGAAATCTATATTTGATATCGGAAGGAATGATCTTATGTTCATTTGCGACGGGCAATGTCGCGCGCCATTGACGCTATGAAAAGTGAAGTCTTTGAAGATAGGACGTACTATTTGAATATGAAAAATAACTCACTTGCTAAAATCCTGATAATTAGTTTCAAAGCGACCAGTTGAAAGCTTTGCTAGCAAGACATGAAAACTTATCAAGAATTAATTATTTTTCTCTTCGTTTGAACAGAAGTCGAGCTATTCTCGATTCTCGAGAAAAGAGATTTTACTCCTTCAGAATCAAATTACCGAGTCTTTAAAATTTTAATAGAATAGCTATCCGATTTTAAAATGAAAGCTTGATTTGGTTTTTGCCCCTATGCTGGAAGCTTTTCCTTTAATCCGATTTTCTTCGGAGATCCGTCCAATTCAAGGTTGTTGAAATTAGAATTGAGATATATAACAGATAAAATTCCTTAAATCAGAGATTGAAAAAAAATCAAATGAGAAACATTTGGAAAATTCGGTTATTTGGATCTCTAAGAAGGATGCATTTATTTTTGTTCGTTTTCCTTCGGAGATGACTGAAATTGAAGATCGTTGGATGTAGAATTGTGATATAAAAAACAAAAAATTTGGTCGTCTCATAATTTTCTTTTTTTTTATATCAGTCGTTGAAAGAAATTAAAATAAGAAACATGAGGAAAATTTGGCGTGGCGTGTACTGTTAAAAATTTCCTGAAATTTTAGTCAGTTTTCAATGACTTTTGTCACTGAAATTTCCTAAATTTGGCTTTGAAAATTAATTTGAGAACATATTCAATGATTTTTAGTGAAACGAAACTTAATTTTAAAGCAAAAGTTATTTAAATTTCATAAAATTAACTCTGAAACCTGTTCCGATTGCTTGTCCATAAAATATTATTGGTGGCCGAATAAATTTCACTGTGGTTTACGTAAATTTTATAAACATGCATTAAAAATGAAGTAAGATTTCTTATTACATTTAATGAACCTGAATGAGAATATGAACAAAATTTAAAAATAATTCATTAAATTAAATTTAGAAGTTTTGTATGTGATATACATTGAATATCCATAGGATATTCATGAACATTTACAAAAAATTAAATGCACTATCTCTTAAAATAGTTTCAAAACTTACACTGTAATTTCAATTAGGCTATTTAAATTTCAGTCTTGCATGAAATTTCAATGAGGTTTTCACCAACCGTAGTGTAGAAAGCTTCACTAACATTTTCATGACATTTCATGAAGGATTGAGATGAAAAACGAAATGTTCGAGGATATGGTTTTCTCTTTTTGATTCAGGTGCTTCAAAAGAAATAAAATAAGAAAAATCAGGATAATAACTAGGTTACTTAGAGCCATGTGCTGGAAGCTTTACTTTTAGTCTGATTTTATTCAGAAATGGTTCAAATGAAAACATATGGAATTGATACAACAACAATCTTTTCTTTAGTACCACTGGTTGGGAAGTAAGAAAACAAATTAATAAAATTATGTTGACTTTCTGTTTATATTTTATGCATGCGGGAGACAAAGAAAAATTCCCCGAAATTTGTGTGAAAAGTTGTTAGCTCGAGGAAATTATTCATTTTTATTTCGAATGAGGTTTGTAGCGAACAAATAAAACTGCTTCAAATTGTATATTTTGGTTCTATGGTTGTACATCTGTTTGTATATTTGATGGTTGTATATTTTTCAAAATAATAACAGGTAATAAAAATTAACACAGTTTCATGTGGGATCAACATCAGCTTGAAAGAATACTTATCTACTATATCTACTACCATATCATCACATTAGTTCAGTTATTATTTATTGCATTAAGTTAAAAAATATTCACTTTTTCGACCACTGAAGCAAGAATAAACAATTCACGTATAACAAGTTCATTCAAGTTTGATTTAAGGAATCTTAGTCGTTTCTTTGAATTACGTCTAACTTTGAAAATATAGGTTAGAACACTGAAAAAAAATGCTGGCAAATCTTCGGCTCGGTTTACTTAGTCGAAGTGTACCCTACAACAGTGCATTGCACGCTTTCGATTTTAATACATAAAGATGCCCCTGAAAAATTTTAGTAGCATTCTAGCCGAAATTGTATACTATAAGAACCAATCGAAATTCTTAGCTAGTTCCTTGTTAATTAATATGAATCTATACTGTTAATTATTATCTACTGTAAGGTAGTCTCCCCTGCAAAGTATACTGACCTAATAAATTCAAATTTTAAAGAAACATCTAGGTTATATTTTGACTAGAATTGATTTTTTCCTGGAAGTATAGCACATTTTCATATGCATTTGCATATTAAGGTTAATCTAGCACAGTAGGCTAATTTTCAATATCTGTAGCCTTGTGATTACAGTAAAAAAGTTCAGTTCAGAGTCACGAGGGTCAGCAAGTTGCAGAAGGTATGTATGGTTTATGTATGTCACTTTTTTTAGAGATTCTGACGTAGTATTCGCAACAGTTTATCTGGTATCAGGACATTCTGCATTATGAATATCGAGGATGAGGGTAACAGAGTGTATTTTGAAAGCAACTATTTTAGGTACACAGAGAGAGAACTGGAAAACGATTTATCGACTCGCAAGATAGCTTGCCGAGGCGTTTCTACCGTCGAATATCCGCTTCCCGTACGTGTGTGGCATGCTTCCCTTTCATATAATATATTCCGAAGTGTACCATACATATATACATACATACAGAATGCATACCTACGTGCAAGCTATCGTATTCGAGTGCTTACGTACAATACCATCCAAGGACGATTCTTCAAGTCACATTCGTTCTCCAGAAAGTCGTTTCGTGTCAAACTCAACTATGGCAAAAGTTTCTCATAGGAATTTTTTCTGAAACAATCCGAACCATTCCGAATCATGCCGAAATCTGAATTCGATCCAATCCAATCAATTTGAAACAAGTATTCAATCCTTTTCACTCCATAAGTGCAATCTGAATGAATCCCAGGCACACCTGGAGACTTTTCACTTCTTTGGAATCCGCTTTCCCAACCCGAATGAATCTGCAACGAATCCAAAACTGCCTTTCAATCAGAACCGAATTTGAAATAAACTTTGAATCCCTCTCAATCTAACGTCTAGTCCAAATAAATCCGAAGCCAATTCGAAACAATCTTTTAATCCTTTGCCATCCGTGTATACAATCAGGATAAATTCAAGCACAAGCCGAAAAATCCTCCTGATTCTTCTAAATTAGTGCATCAACACTAAGTTCAATTCAAATAATTCCGAAAGCAATCTTGAACCATCTTTTAATCCTTTTATAATCGTGTATTTATTTCTAATGAATGCAACCTTAAACCGAGAAATCTTCCTACTTCTTTTTAATCTGTGGATTAACGCTAAGTAGTATACATCAGTGCAGTCCGAGACTAACTACAAACAAACTTTCAAAACCTTCTTATTCAGACGTCCAATACGAATAAATCTGCAACCAGTCTCAACCCATCCTTTTCCAACCGTGCACAGAATTCGAGTGAATCCGACCCCTATCCAACAAAATCCTCCTAATTCCTCTCAAACTGTATATCAACGCCAAGTTCAATCCAACACCAATCCCAAACAAACTTTTATTCCTTCTCATTCGGATATTTAATCTGATATTTTTTGATACCAATCCAAACTCATCTATTGATCCCTTTCAATCCACGCGCCTTATCCAAACGAATGCGACTCCAAACCGCAAAAAAACCTTCCAAACGTCTCAATCCATAAACCCTTCTGAATTTTTTTATTTAATGACATTCATGCGAAACTAGTTTTAATATGTTCCACTAATCCGAAACTGCATTTCACTTCATTTTCATTCACTAATTCCATCCGACACGTGTTCGGAACAAGATTTCTATCCTTCTCGATCTGACGTTCAATTCGAACCTATCATGTGAACCCTTGCTATCTGTGCACCCAATCCAAATGACTCCGATCAGAAACAAAAAATCCTGTTACTTCTTCATGATCCGAAGCCAAAACCAAGTTGAATCCGAATAAATCCAAAATTACCTTTCAATCATTTTGAATCCGACAGTAATCCGAATCAATCCGAAAGAAATCAAATCTCATCTCTGAGTGTTTTCCATTAGTGCATCCAATTGTAATGGAACCCACCAGAAACCGAAAAATCCTTCTAATTCTTCTCAATCTGCGCATCAACACCAACTGCAATCCGTTATTTCAATCTAATACCAATCGGAAATGAAATTCAAATCCTTCCTTATCTGACGTCCAATGCCACTGCATCCAAAAACAATTGAAACCCATATTTTAATCCTCTTCAATCCGGTGCGACCTATCCAAATGAATCCGAATCTTAACTGAGAAAAAACCTTTCAATCTTCCCAATCCGTACACCTTTCTAATTTGTTTACAATCTTTGATACCAATCCGAAACAAATATCTTTCAATCCGTACCACCAATTCAAATCTACCTTCCAATCCACTTTCATCCGCGAGTTCAATCCGTCACTAGTTTCAAACAAGATTTCAATCCTCCCCAATGAAAATAATAGTTTTTCCATGATTTTAAAAATGAGAATAATATTACTAAGGATATAGTTTTAAATCAAGAACGTTCGACAGAAATTTCATTCTTACAAAAATAATTCACTTTAGCAATGTTTTCTGTAACTGAATTTTTGCTGCTACTCATCTTGCCAACTTTCAAAAAATGTTTGAATTTCAGTAATTGCTTGACAGCTCATTGTTCTGCGAAAAACATTCTCTACAAGTGTACTGTTCCTAATCTTGCGAGTAAATTTTTCTATTGTTTGGATCGTTAAACCATTTTTTTCAAATATAACATATTTTGAACAAATAATTCTTTATGAAGATTATTAACTACATATTATTATTTTTATATTCATTTTTATTTTTAAAAAGTAAAACGCGAAGTTGTAGGAAATATTTTTTTTCGAACAAATGAGTCATTATTGATTGAAATTTAACCCTTTTTTAGTTTCGAGACAAGCGTCAGTAAGAAAAAATTACATTACAAAAACAATTTTAAAAATTATTATTTTCCATAAGTTTCAAACATTATTCAAAAACAAAATGTTTTTTTCCTATTAAATGTGCCCAATGATATTCATTTTTGGTACGATAAATGCGACCTCTTAATTTTATCCAAATAAATTTTTCTTTTACACAAAAATTATTTTCATGGCAAAATGAACCATTCAGGCAAATGTTCGATTCAGATTCAGAAAATTATTTTCTTTGCCATAAAAAATGGAGCACCCTACTGTTTAACCAATCCAAATGAATTTGATCAGAACCAAAAATCCTTTTACTTCTTCTTAATTCGACACCAAAACCAATTTCAATCCGAGAAAATTAGAAACTATAGTTCAATCACTTTCAATCCGACATTAATCCGAATGAACACGAAACGAATCCGAAGTCAAACCGAAAAAACGTTACCCATGTTTCAATCCTTTTCCATACATGCACACAGTTCGAATAAAATCAAGCGTTAATGCGCAAATCTTCTTAATTTTTCTCAATCTTTGCATCAAAGACAAGGTAAATCCGTGAGTTTAATCCGTCACCAATCCTAAACAAGCGTCCAATCCTTGTCAATCTGAAATGACATCCGGATGAAACCGAAACCAATCTGAATTCATGTTCTCTGTTTCAATCCGCGCTCCCTTTCCATATAAATTCGACTCAAAACCAAAAAAAAACTTCAAATTTTCTCAATTCCAACATCTTTCTCATTTCTTTTAATATGTGAAAACGATCCAAAGCTACCTTTTAATTCGTTCTACCAATTTGAACCTACCATTCAATCCATTCAAATCCAAGAGATTAATCCGACACTAATGTGAAACAATATTTTAGTCCTTCTCAATCCAACGTTCAATCCGGAATCAGTCCGAACCCATTTTTTAATCTGTTACATCTATGCATCCAATCCAAATATGTAAATCCAATCGGAACCGACGAATCCCTTTACTTTTTCTTAATCTGACACCAAACCGAAGTTAAATTTGAATTAATCCAAAACTACCTTTCAATCATTTTCAGTTCAACGTCAATCTGAAATAAGTTTTTAATGCTTCTTACTCCGCCGTCTAATCCGAAACTAATCCGAACCCACCTTTTAATCCTTCTTTAATTCGGCCGCCCTATCGAAATGAATCCGATTCCATCCCAGGAAAAACTTCAAAATTCTCAATCCGTGATCTTTCTAATTTTTTTTAATCCGTCAGACCAGTCCGGAATATCTTTCTATTTGAACCACCAATTGAAATCCACCTTGCAATTCATTTTAATCCACGAGTTTAATCCGAAATTAATCCAAACTCAGCTTTCAATCCTTTTTCATCTTTGCACGCAATCCAAATAAATTCGATCGGAACCAAAATAATTTTCAATCTGACAACAAACAAAGAATTGTACCATTTCTTGAAGATGTTTGTTAGGATGGCTGATTCCAGTGAATATATAACTGAAAAGTGTACTGGCATTTTTGTAATTCTAGTCTGAAATATTAGTTGCAAAATCGAAATTTTGAAAATCTTGCGTGCACGGCTGAACAAACTATGCCCTAGCTCAGAAACCAATACCAAAATTAAGTCGTTTTTGGCCTCGTTTTGCAACTAATATTACAGCTTTCACCTTGCCATATTTCAAAATTTTGTTACTTCTTTTAAATGCATATGTAGAATCTCCATCGTACTCGCCAATCATTATATTTTGGTTCAGAGAAGGCAAAATTCTGCAAAAAAACAAATATCATCTTTAACAGTCTCATCCCAAACATTCTTCATAGATATTTTATTTTCAAAAATTATATTGCTTAAAAAAACTAAGAGATGACAGATTCAAGATGAAAATTTTGAACTTTTCTCATGAAGACTATATAAAATTATTTTTTATTGCTTCCTCATAGAGGAAGCTTTGTAATGGTAACATCTTCCAAAAATTGTAAATTCATTCAGTTAAACCTTCCTCAATTTGAAAATTTCTAATACAATTTTCTAAGCAATTTTCCGGATGGGTGTGTGGATGCATGTGGATGTGTGTGTGGATGCATGTGGATGTGTGTGTGGACGTCACACTTTTTTGTGAACACGATAACTTGAAAACGGTTGCAGATAAATTGATGAAATTTCTACGGCTTATCTTCACCACTAATATCTTAAAACTGGCATAATGATTTCTAAAAATATTCACTGCATTTTTGTTAGCACTCAATAATATTTTAAAATCGGGTTTTTTATAGTAAAACTTGTTTCATCAGCATAATTCAAAGTTGATGAAAGAACATGCAAGATTTCTTGGTTCGAGAGGAATCGATTGACCTATAATATCAATACATTTTTATACAGTGCAGGGAAGTTATGATGATTTATATATTTCGAAAAATTGGTTTTTCATAGTAAAACTTCTTTCATTGACATAATTCAAAGTTGATGGAAAAACAGAAGAGATGTGTTGATTCGAGATGAATTTTATTCAAGAGTAAGGAAGCTATAGTAATGCGTAATATTCAAAAATACAGTTTTTTATAATAAAATTTCATTCTTTAACCTAATTCAAAGTTGATGCAACAATATAAAAGATTCCTTCGTTGGAGACGAATCGTTTGACCTATAATATTTATACATTCTATTCAAGAGTAGGGAAGTTATGTTATTTTATATATTTTTAAATTCGATTTTTAGAGTAAAAATGTTCTCATTCTTATAATTTAAAGTTGATGCGAGACTAGAAAAGTTGTGCCGATTCAAGACGAATCGATTGACCTATCATATTGATACATTTTATTGAAGAGTAAAGAAGCTATGGTAATGCATATTTTTGAAAACACGTTTTTTTATAGTAAAACTTCTTTCGCTAGCATAACTCAGAATTGATGCACGAACGGAAATTACACTTAATTCGAGATTGAGGAAGTTATGCTCATTTGTAATATTTGAATCACTGTTTCAAATAGAAAAACTTTTTGCATCGACATAATTCAAAGTTGGCGCATGAATAGGAAGACTTTTTGATCATAAATTTTCAAATTGAATAATTCTGACAATTTTTGTAAAGAAATCATAAACCTGGGAAAGGGATCGGGTGCAACAGAACGTTTTTCTTGCCTTTTCCACCTCGAAAAATTATCATTTCAAATACCTCTATTCCTCTATCAGGAAGCAATTACATTTGCTAACAGGAAGGAAAGTGCTCTTGAAATGAACACCATATAATTATAAATACAAATAAAGTGGGAACAGTCGATATCGAATTCACAGCTAGTTTTTAATTTTCATTTGTATCTTTCTGACACATAAGAAGGAACGACGGTAGAACCAGCAAAATGAACAAATGTAATTCACCAGAGACTTTTTCAATCACGCCCGGATGTTGAATCGATCCGTCTTTTCTGATGCAAAGCAATTATTTGGAAAGCCTTTCAATATTTGTTTATCGAAGCTCCTGAGATTTTTCTCTCTACAATCTTTTCATACAATTTTTTTTTTATTTCTATCGCATTTCTGCATTTTAAATTCTCAGATGAATTTTTCTTTCACTTGACCTGTTTCATTATTTTAACCCTTAAAGTTATCCCCTCTCTGTGATAACATAAAGAATGAGGGGGGTCGCTGAAGACCCCAGCAAAAATTTCTTTATTGTAACAAGGATTTTTAATATTTTTGCACGAACATCTTTTTGGATATACTTTTTTATATCCCTCATAAGATAAAAATAGCTAATATATATATTTTTAATTTCAACATATGAAAAAAATTAAAAACTAAGAAGAAATGGAAAAAATTACTCACGGCTAAAAAAAGGCTGGGTATAAAAGACCCCACGGATAACTTTAAAGGTTAACGCGAAGAACAACAAGAATGTAACACCACTGTTCTCAAAGGAGCTCTACTGCTTAAGGCGATGTAAAGTTTTTAGTAGTTTCTCATAAACATGACGTAGTCAATTTTCTTTATAATAATGATATTTTAAGTTTACTTGATTTTCGTTTGCTTGTTTCAGAAATAACATTCGTGATCTTATTTAAAGAAATTGAATTTTTATTTTAATCATAGAAAATAACTTTTTCCGTTTTCTTAAATTACACTAGTTAGTTTTTTAATGGAATAATAACAAGTTATTTGTTTTGAACAATTGAAATTTTTAATAAAAAAATTAGTTCCTCTAATCTTAAGGGTCTGAAGTACATCAGGAAATACAATATGTAATTTTCATTTCACTTTCTTTGCTTGCTAAATAGTTTCTTTCTTCCCAAGTCTCTAATTATGAAACGATCGTTACTACTAGCTTATTTCAAGTAGTAAAACCATGACTCGGTCAGACATTGTACAGTTCCTCCATCTGGGAAACGCGCTAGGAACTTTTTGTGAAGAAGAAACCATCCTTACCCTCTTTACTGATGCTGCAGAGTAATAAATATTGTACATGAAAATCGATTTTGAAAAATGAAATATCAAAAAAATAATTATTGTAGAAGAAACAATAATTTAATATTAAAAAAAAATGCCACTATAAAAGTTCGTGACAAATTAATTATTATGTTAAACTTATACACTAGGGTGGTCCAAATTTTTTTCCTCAAATTTTCAAAAATTTCTGATCACAATTAGCCACAGAATACGAATAAAATATTACTTTTTAAATATTACCCCCATAAAAAAACCCCCATGAGTGAAAAAAAGGGTTTGCCGAGTTTTTGGCGTTAATTATGATTTTTTTGCAGTTTTTTAAAAGAAAATTGTTCCTAGTGCATTAAATACTACTTTATGCCATAAATTAGATGTTGACATAGATTGTATAAACAATTTATCATTGTTTTTAGGAATTTTCCCTTAGAATAGAGATAGAAAGTCGCGCTTTTCTAAAAAAAATTCCACTTTCTGTCCAATTTTTTATTAGAGTGAGGTAATAGTTCATCATTGTTAACAAACATAATTGTTTAAACAGTTTATCATTATTAATCTTTGAATAATGCTAGAAATAGCGGTTTTTCTGAATGTTTAAACTTTTTGAGCACTTTTCACTTATTATAAGTTATTGTCCGATTGAATATAGTAGAAATAACGGTTTAAACAAATTATTATTATTTACAGCTACCTTATTCTATATTGATACTAGATAGTTGCTGATCATGTGATGATTAATTTAAGTCGACAGAAACAATTGTTTAAAAAATAAATTATTATTGTTAATAATATTCTCTTTGCTTAATGGTAGAAATTTGCGGTTTTTTCTGAAATGTTTAACTGTTTGCCTATCTTTCACTTGAAATGTCTTAATAATTGATTCAATTCAGCAAAAATAATTATTCAAACAAATTATTATTGTTTACAACCATCTTCTTCTCTATTAATGCCAGATAGTTGCGGTTTCTTCGCGAATGTTTAAATTTTTACCTAACTTTCACTCAGTAAAGTAATAAATAATAAAGGTTAACAAACATAATTGTTTAAACAATTCATAATTGTTTCCAAATATCTTCTCTTGGATAATAGCTATAAAGTTGTCGTTTTTTCCGAACTCTTAAACTTTTTGTCCACTTTTCACTTAACGAGGTAAGAAAAAAAAAGTAAACCTCAACCAGAATCATTTCTTGTATAGTATTGTACTTTTTCAAGTGAATTATTTTTTCTCTTCTTCCAATATTCAAGAAAAAATTAACTTGAACAAAAAGCTATCCTACACAAGAGACAAAAACAAAGAATAGAATAATTAAGAGTAGGTAAGTGGAATAGGTCTATAAACTACATGTAAAAGTTTTGTTTTGAATTGTAACAAGAAGTTTATAGCAAGGCGTAAAAAATAAATTTAGAATTGCACAGATTTTGAAATCAGCTCCTCCTTCCAGCAAAATATGCCTACAAAAAAGAAATTGCTTAAAAAATACGTGACCGTTTTAGTCAGAGAGGCCGATTTCAGGCGCAAAAAACACTCCCATTTTCAGTTACAAAAAAAAAAAACAAGGACATTCTCCGGAAAAAGGTCTCTCTATCCTAACCGGTAAAATTGTCCTTAGATTATGTGGTAATAATATCGCGTTCAATAATATTCATCCTTTTAGACTTATGGAGCACCAAGCGAAACCGATACTCTTTTGAAGCGCTTTAAGTCTACCGACATCATTTTTTGCATGAAATGTGTTTCATGCTTCTAATGCGGAAAAAATAGTAAGAACCTTGAGGAAAATACTCATTAGGAAATTTCTATGAAAAAGCAAATCTTTGTTTATGAACTCCTCGGCATAGGGTCAGCATTGAAAAACTATTCACAAATTTAACTCAAAACTAACATACGGGATTGGAAATTTAAACGAAGGAACAGAAAAGTTTCTTCATAAATTTCTATCTTCAACATCAAGAAAATCATTCACAAATTTGGATTCAAACCTGCATAAGGGGGAAGTGATTTTTAAACTATTTGAAATAGCTAAAACTTCATTACTCTTCAATGAAATGTTTTAATATTATAGGTGAATCGATTCGTATCAAATCAAGGATTCTTTTTTCAATCTCACGAGTACTTCAACTACGAATTATATTAATGAATTAAAGCTTTACTGTAAACAACATTTTTTCAAATATTTTAAATGACTATAGCGTCCTCACTTATCTTCCAAATGCATTATTATATTATAGATTTATAGTCAAGCGATTCATATCAAGTCAAGGACTTTTTTATGTACTAAAAGAAATGTTACAAATATTTTTTTTAATCTTTTGGTAAGTTTCGTGATATTAGTGATGAAAATAATCCCTCAGAATTTTACCTATTTACTAGCAACTGTCTTCATTGACTACAAAATTATTGTGTTCACAAAAAGTGTGACATTCACACGCAACCACATGCACACGCAGTTTTACTTGAGGAACGTTTAATTTGACAAATCAAAATTGTTTTGTAATTGTTTAGATTGCAAAGTTTTCTCTATTATGAAGCAAAAGTGAAGCAATTTTTAAAAAAATGGGATACAAATTAAATACTCATGTCCTAATATTCAACAATAAGTTTATCTTCAATCGTATCTTCCAATTAATCACATCAATTACGTATTTTCCCCAAAGATCGAACAATTTTGCCTTTTTTTCTACATCACTGAAATTTGATGAAGTAGCAATATACGTAAATACAAGCAAAAATAAATAACTCATTTTATATAAAATGATTGGTCATATTTTCTTATAGACAGAAAAAACATACAGTTAAACAATTTACACTTTTCTTATTAGAAAATATGTTACATACTAATGGTTGGACGATAATTCTTAAATTGAAGTTGACTAAGTTTCTTCTCACTATTCTTTCAAATATTCGACAAATTAATCTTATCATTTGCTGTTTCAAAAATTTCAACTTTCACTAACAAGGAAGATTTGCCGATTTGATTCTCCCTGATATATGTTGTAGTACTCGAAAAACTAAGCGACACGTATTTTTTCTTATCGGCGGAAAAACACTTTAAGGGGGTGAAACAGCCCCTCAAAGATAGGGGTCGCAAGTGTCGATTGTATAGTTTTGTGTATAAAAACAAAATTGATTTCGACCAAACCTACTGGGAAAGTTTCCTCGTGATGAAAGATGAATAACGTAATTTTCTAAAAAAAATAATTGAAAAATGAAGGGGGTGAAAATTAATTTTCTCAAAAAAATTGAAAGATCAAGGGAGTGAACCACCCCTACATATTTTCAAAGTTGTGCTGAAAATTGCTAAATTCACAGGAAAAAATTTGGAAAAAATATATTTTGCACTTGAGACAAAAATAAAGTTGACGTGTTTCGCCAAAAAAAATTTGTAAACAAATTAATGGGGGTAGCTACCCCTAAACACTTTTTATTTTGTGTCTATGATAATATAAACTTTCCATACACAAAAAAAATTAGGGAAATTATTTTTATAACGAAGGAAGTAAAATAGAGTCCATCCAACATAATTATATTATATTTCTTATTCATGTTGGATGGACTCTATTTTACTTTCTTCGTTATAAAACTAATCTCCCAATTATTATGTGTATGGAAACTATATATTATCATGAACACAAAATAAAAAGTGTTTAGGGACTTTTTCCCCCATTAATTTTTTCACTATTTTTTTTTGTCGAAACACATCAACTTTATTTTTGCCTCAAGTGCAAAATATGTTTTTTCCAAATTTTTTCTCTGAATTTATGAATTTTCAGCACAACTTTGAAAATATGTAGGGGTGGTTCACCCCCTTAATTTTTCAATTTTTTTTTGAGAAAATTACGCTAGTCATCTTTTATCACGAGGAAACATTCCCAGTAGGTTTGGTTGAAATCAATTTTGTTTTTATACACAAAACTATACAATCGACACTTGCGACCCCTACCTTGAGGGGCTGTTTCACCCCCTTAAATTGTTTTTCCGCCAATAAAAAAAAAATACGTGTCACTTAGTTTTTCGAGTACTACAACATATATCAGGGAGAATCAAATCGGCGAGGGACACCTGGGATATACCTTCCTTTAAGTATGCTTTCACTCACAGCGTAAATCAAATGTTTGCTAAGTGCATACATCAGTTAAGCCAGGAGTGACCATAGCACTGCACAGTTTAACTGTATGTCGGTTTCGAATAAAATGATGTTTCACTGTTAAAAATAGTATTAAATTCAAAATACCAATGTATATTAAAATTAATATCTCAAGCATATGAAATCGCTATTTATAGGTAAGTGTTCATTAAATTTCATAAGAATTCATGAAAATCGCTCAGATAATTCCATTTTACACAAAATCAAAATAAGATTAGCAGTATTTTCGATTCTCAATAATAAAATATGATACCTTTTCACAATTGGTCAAAAATAAAATTAGATTTCAAGTCGGAAAGTTCCATTATGTAAATAAATGACCTACAATCAACTTTACTCACATTAAATTTCTACCATTTATGACGAATTCTGGAAAGAGTTCCACATGCACGCTGCACTTTAATAAAAGAAGTAATTCGAATTGACGAATTCTATATTATTACTTTAATTGTGAATATTTGATAAGATTTAAAGGAATGAAAGCACTTTGAGTTTTCAAGCACGCTGCTATATACCAACCTGTATATTATATTCAATACAAAATATACAGCTAATCATATTTTGATGTATATTAAATTTCAATTCCCTTGTATGTAAATGGCTTCATATACATTTGTATTAAATTTGATACAGATTTTCGTAACAGTGTTCTTAAAATGTAAATAATTCTTTCTTGTTCCTATACGTATACATTATCTATTGCTATTTCATCAAATTTGAGTGATGACAAATTTTCCCCCTGTTACATGCACAAAGTCCCAGAATTTTGGCAATCCTTGAAAACATGTTAAGAGATACAATTCATTATGAACTTATATGTCTGTGTTCGTAAGAAATCGTACTTTTGTTCTTTTTACCTGCACCAAATAATAGTTGTCAAATCGGAAAATAATTCGGAAATGCTAAAATCTCACTTTTCATACAAATTTGTTTTCTCAACCTCTAACATTTTTGCTTCGATCTGAAAAAATCAGAAAAGTATTTTTTCAACCAAAGAAGCAAATCTTCACGATACGATTACCGAAAAATAAAAACAAGTTTTTTGCGAACCACTCAAATATATATGTATATAAATATTTAAGTATATATAAGTGTATATCTTGCAACCTGCGGCTTTTGGCCGGGTTAATTATTATGTTTAATTTAACTAATTAAAAATAATTGCGACCCTCGGCTTATGGCCGGGTTAACTGTAATCGTAATTTAACTAATTAATTATATTTATAAGTCTAAAAGATGTAAAGAAAAGGGGCTTCTTTTGGAGAAAAGACAATATTCTATTTCCATTCACAAAAATTGTTTTTATTCAGTAATTCCTGAGCTAAACTATTTGTACATACAGGTTTCTAGTCCCTAGTCTAACTTATTAAAACTACGAGCCCTGGAACGCGGACGTGAACACGCTGATTTCTCGTTAGAAATCGTGTACTGGAAAATTAAACCTATAGAAATTTACAGGCAAGCTGCACTTCGGGCAGTTGCTATGATACGCAGTTTGTGGCTAGTTTATTGATAAAAAGATCGCATATGCCACGACGGGCCTTTTAAACAGAAAATAAATCTAATAAAAACGCTTTGTAATTATACAAAATTATTTATTCGTAGAATATCACAAAACTAGGATGTAAGAATAAAAATGGAACTTAAATGGTCCTACGTTCACGTTTAAGTGAAACTGAAAGTTAAAGTTGAATGCACAAGAGATAACAATACAAAATTACAATACTACGTGGAATAATAATGATGACAGGAACGTCTTTCGATATTTGAATTAAAAGTAATAACACACAAAATATAGTATACTGCGATTTATTCCTCATACCAAAAGAATAAATGCAGTTTAGAAACTATGCTTGTCTTTAATTTAACTACCTACACTTCGCAGGTCTATGACCAGGGCAGGTACTTATTCTCGAAAAAACAAGGATTCTACTCGCTAAGACAGATGTGTCTCTTTTGATGCGAAGCGTCAAACAATACATTTTGGCTAATGCCTCTAATAATTATTATGGTATTATAAAAAGGAATTATTCTCAATTTAGTTAATTTTGCATCAAAATATTACACCTGACTTTATGACCTGTCGCTCAGGCCTCCCGGTTCTTGTGAAACGAAGGAGTCGCTCGAGTCCCTTCGTAACTGAGGAATGTCGCGACGCAGGTAGTCCCTATTCTTCTCAACTTGGGGCGGAAGTGAGAAAGCGAGCGTCTCTGAGCGAAGCTTGTTTTCAAGATAAAATCTCAAGTTTTGGAAAGTTAAATTTTAGAATTATCTGACTATAAGTATTCTTATCAGAAAGAGCATTTGCTTGTAGGAATTTTCGCAAGCAGGTAGAGCAGTGTAACCCCTCGTCTGGTTGTAAATAGCCAACTACACAATTGCTAGATTGCTTCAATAAATTATATTGGATAGTGCACACTGAGTCCCCCGGTGCATCCAGGTTACCAATAAAAAATGCCAATATAATTTAACAATAATTCATCCGAGAAATTAAATACAAATTAGACTCAAACTTAACTCGTATCGGTCCCCCGGTATATGCAGGTTATCTCTCAAAAATGCGAATACTAGTTAGGGAGAACAAGAATGAAGCGTTCAGATGATGCCCGATAATGTAGACAGAGTCCTCCGGTCATCAGGTTATCTCTCAAAAATGCGGGTATAATCTGAATTGCATTTTCTCAATACGAAAAAGACGCGCTCAATTGATCCCTGATAATGTAGAAAGAGTCCTCCGGTCATCAGGTTATCTCTTAAAAATGCTGGTACAATCTGAATTGCATTTCCTCAATAGGGAAAAGACGCGCTCAATTGATCCCTGATAATGTAGAAAAAGTCCTCCGGTCATCAGGTTATCTCTCAAAAATGCGGGTATAATCTGAATTGCATTTCCTCAATAGGAAAAAGACGTGCTCAATTGATCCCTGATAATGTACAAAGAGTCCTCCGGTCATCAGGTTATCTCTAAAAAATGCGGGTATAATCTGAATTACATTTCCTCAATAGGAAAAAGAACGGGCTCAATTGATCCCTGATAAGGTAGATAGAGTCCCCCGGTATAACCAGCTTATCTCTCAACGATGCGGGGATAAATTGAGATATTCACGAATACGACAAATTCACATGATCACAAGAAAAACACAAATAAATCACAAGAATAAGGCACAAATAAGGCACACGCAAAATAGACGCTTAGAGTCGCACACGATAAATCGCTTGGGCTAGAACAGCTAGGATCGCTATCGAAAATGCCTTGAAATCCTCGGTTAGACCGAATATTTCAAGGCAGGTTGTAGTACGGGGTGAAGGGATTCCTTCTGTCCGTACCAAGAAGTTTTCGACCTTATGATCTTTAGCTGAGTGAGAGCAAAGATAAAAAATAGAGTGGCGTTTTTCGGTCGGGGCCCGCTTTTTATTTGCTCTGCCCTTCCACGCTTACGTAAGATCGTTCGCGTGGGAGTTTAAGAGTCTGCGCTTTAGCGTTTCTCCTATGGGATGCAACTTTCAGAAAACATCACAGAGGAGGAACTACTATTGCCTATATTTAGGGAACCCTTGTAACTCGGGAGTTATAACCCGGGTAAAAATATTTGGTTTTGATTTTTTCTTGAATGTCTTCAATATGTCTTCAAGACCATGATGTCTGGTTCCGTCTTACCAGCTACACATTGGAGATATACAAACTTCGCTTGCATTTATGGCTGTTAACAGTGCCAAGGCAAGACCAGGTAGACTTGTCTTAAGAAAAGAAGTATAAGTCTTGATAAATATACCGAATTGCTCTTAAAGAAAATTATATTACCAATTTTGGCTTTAACATTGGCCAGGGTCAAAAATCGAAATATCTGAAAATTCTTTGGAGTTTGCTGAAGTAGCTTAAAATCTTTGAAATCCCTTGAATCTTTTAAAATAATTAAAGATCCAATAAATTCCCTAAAATCTTGTACAGTTTTTAGAACAAGGTGACCAGTATTTTTCAAATTTTTGTCTCCCGGCTTTCTTGCGGTTCTCCCGGTAAATATTCGTGATTTCTCCTGGTTTAGAAAAAAATTAACATACTCCCCAACACAGAAAAAACAAACTGTAATCTTTACAGCGATTTCATAGTGTACTTTACCTGCAGAAAAAATTACCTTCACTTATTAAGATTGACCCACCACATGGGAAATGGTGGTGAATCTTGTTTTGTTGTAATGCGAAAAAATTTAACTTCATCTACTTGAAAATTACCCACAACAAAAATTCACTTCTGTTTTTTCTGTGCTGCGAAACCCACAGTTTTTCTCACGTATATGAACAATTTACGGAAATCAATAAACATCAGCAAATCTTTTTCAAAGAAATCTATTGACCTTAAATCACCGGAGGTGTCATTCTATTCTGCTTTTTCCATACAAAAGGTTTAATTTTTGAGAATGCTGGTTATGTGGAGTTATTCACTTAGCTGTGAATAATATGTTTCTCATAAACTCAATTAAAATTTAAAACTACATTTTCAATAATTGAATCAACCTATAAAGTTTATACTCTATACAAATATGTTATTCACGCAAATAACTGCAATAGTTCAAATTGAATATTTTAGCATATTAGCGATGGAGTCTTAATTTTTATATATTATATAAGTTAATATTGATTGAATTTTTAGCCAATAGGATAAAGTTTCCAGTAAGAAGATTGATGTTCTACCAAAAAACATGAATTTTCAAGAACATACATCAATTTTTAACAGAATTGTTGAGTTTTGAAGCCAAAAGGGCAAAGTATCTACAAAACAGTTGAAATTTTAACCTGTAAATATGATTTTTGATTGAAAAAGGTTAAATTCCATTCAAATACTTCAGTTCTTCACAAAATAGTTAAATTCAAAGCAAACATATGAATTTTCAACAAAAAAGGTAATTTTCAACGGAATAGTTTAATTTCCCACCAATTTGTTGAATCCTTAACCAAATCAGATTACTTTTGAGCCAAACAGTTACATTTTTAATCAAAAGGGATCAATTTTAAACCAAATAGACTCACAAAAAAACAAAATGTTATCTTTACAGTGGTTTCAGAGTAAACTTTTCCTGCAACAGAAATTAACTTCACGTGATAAAATTTATCCACCACATGGGAAATGGTTAACATGTCTTGCCCAAAAAAGAAAATTTTTCAACAATTCACATGAAATATCATATAGAAAAGATAAATTTTCAATAGAATGTATCATTTTTCAACAAAAAATGCAATAGTCACACCTGTTGGTTAAAAAAATTAATTCTCAGCAAAAAAATGTTAGCTTTCAACAAAATACTGTAATTTGATACCTATTTGTTGAATTTTCATTCCAAAAAGACAAATTTTCTACAAAAAAGTTAATTTCTTGTGAAGTAATAAAATTTCTTCCAAACAGGTCAATTTTCATCAAAATAGTTTGATTTTTAACCAAATATTTGAATTTTCTACCAAAAATATGAATTGTCAATAAAAAAGTTAATTTTCAATAAAATTGTTGAACTTTTAAGGCAAAAAGATGAAATTTTCTACAAACCAGTTCGATTTCAAGCTCAAACACATGAATTGTCAACTTGAATGATAATTCTTGCAAAATGTATTTTTAACAAAGGAGTTCAACCCAAATGATGATTTTTTAATCCAGAATATTAATTTCCCAAAAATGGAATAGTTCAATTTTCAACCAAGAAGATGTATCTACAACAACAAAAATGCATTTTTAACAAAGTATTTCAGCTCTGAACCAAACAGCTGAATCCCTGACCAAAAAAGGTAACTTTTTATCAAAACAGTTACATTTAAACCAAATAATAAGATTTTTCATCGAATTCTAGAATTTTCAACCAAACGAAATGAATTCTGAACTAAAAATATAATACACCAGAGTCTCACTATTTGAACGCGTGATCGCACGAGTCATATGAATTTCTAGAATTGCTGGTCCCCACAGTTTCTTAGGGGACAGGGCAAAAGACGGTTGCGACTCCGCCTCTGAAGGGACGCGTGCACCACTACTCAGTCAAGTAGATTGCGCAATATTATGGAAACGCTTCAGGTGGCCCTGACTGTTTACGTTTCGCTGTATGCGCTCTATGAACCAGGCTATTTTCAGGCAACCCCCGAGATTGTTCATCTATCGAGACTCTGGTGTAGTATACTCTTCAACCAATTGAAGGTTCTTTTCCTTCATCGATTCTAGGAATTTAGTTGGATTTTAAGGGAAAAACAATACAAAGGGGTGAAAGGGTATGTTACCGACGGGCAAACCCATCTACCTGAGTCCCGAATCGGTCACTATTATTGTAAACAAACTCCGAGAAGTCACTGCGAACGATGCAATGTAACTAAGCAATTAAGGGAAAGTGTTCTTATTGTCCGCATTGTGACTGTATGGGGTCTAAAAGTGTGGTGTAGCGGTCGTGCAGCCCGTTGGCGACGACAGTGTGTGTAGCCGTTAGGTGTCCGACGCGACGGGGTGTTGTGGTATTCGGGGAGCCGGTCGGTGAGGTCCTGTGGTGGTAGTGCCGTGGGCGACAGTGGTGTGGTAGTGGCGGGTGTCTGACGGGGTGATCATGATCACGTGGTGGTCTGATGCTGCTGCATGGACTGCCGTTGTAATTGGACGTGAGTCTATAATTGGAGGGTCAAAAGATCCCGACCTCTAAGGACTATCCTGGTCAGGTTAGGAGGTGAAGGATTGAATTCCTTCATAGGTGAGACGAGAGGAGCTCGAAGAGCACCTGTACGATGCAAAGTAGAGTGAAGGATGTCGGTGTCCAAGAGTAATCCAAGAACTGACAGGACGACTTCGTTGAAAGAGGGGAGTGTTTGTGCTTGCGGAAGATCTTTCCCGACATACATGAGTGAAAATCACTGTAAGGATTGTGAATCAGTGGAATGAAGGACACCGCCATATTCTTTTTTAAACTCAAAAGTGTTTTTGTAATTTGTCCACCCTGCCACTGATTCCATTTTCGACAGCGAAACCGTCTCGATTGATAACAGGGTATGTTCCTCAAAAACGGATCTTTTTTTTTAGTTCATCATCAAAAAACGGACCAAATGTTATCTAATATCGTCGAGAAAATTCGAGTCTTCTGGTTTTGACGTTGAAAAAGTAAGTGAAGAAAAAATGGTAGCTCATTGAATGAAGGATCACTTTGAAGGTCAAAATGTTGTACGTTAATGAGCCTGAAACGTATATGCCAAAAAATTTGTGTAGCTTACAGCAACAATTTACATTAGCTTAACAACAATTTATCCTACTGACTTTTTTTGAAAAGAAAAAATTATCAGAGTTACAGCATTTACAAAATAAAATTTTTTTTCTGATTTTTTTGTTTATAAATATATTCTCTTAGAGTAATACCAGAAAGTTGCGGGTTCCTCTGCGATTTTCACCTTTTCTTTTACGTTTTAGTTAGAAACAAATAATAAATATGATTAGGATTATAATTCGAAAAAAAAACTCTGAATAACTACTTCAAGGGGAATTTCTATTCAATATGATCTATACAGAAAATTTGAAAAATATTTCAAATATCTTTCTAATTTCAGAAAAATAAATGCACAAGAAATAAAGAGATTGTTGAAAAAAATAATCTCCTCTAGTCATTGTTTGTTTATAAATAAAAAGCCAAAGTAAAGTGAAAAATTTCAGAAAAAAATCAACTTTTTAGCAATTATCTGAGAGAAGTTATAATAGTACATTGTGCGCCAAGGAATGTAAGTCGGTCATTATACGTTGCGTGTGAGTTTGCAATACAAGTCGTAGACGAGCTCGAGGTGGAGACGAGTATAGAGACGACGATAGTGGATAGTGGTGGGAGCAGTACAATAATGGCCAGGGATGGGTACGTATAATACATCACGTATATTACACGGTTTTCAACATGCATAATACGTATATTACGTCCTTAGTTTTCTACAAATGTATTTTAGGTTTGATCACGTGACTATATGGGCGGGATTTTTGGATCCGTTATACTAACATTACCTAATTTCCTTACAGAAATAAGTAATATTGAGCAATTAATTAATTATTCGTCATTATCCATCACTTTCCTGAACAAATAAAAAAAATATATACGTGTACATGGTATCCTGATCGAATTGATCCTTGTTATTTAATTTTATTTTGGGACGCTTACAATTTATATCTTTCCATGGGATATTGGCTATCCTTAATTTAATTTTGTTCAGCATCATTTTAGAAAAAAATTTAGAGATCACCAACATAGCTACAAATTTCAGGTCTTCGGGTACACATAAGCATATACTTTAAAAAAGTGACGATATATTATACTCTATCCGAGCCCACGTGAATTACGTTCGACATCTTTGATATGTATGATACATAGTTTTCTACAATTTTCTACGTCTATTACGTCCTTTATGTATTATACGTAGAAAACCTTGAGTGATGCATCACTGCAAAACCCTGATAATGGCCCCATTATTTTACAGTACAATAATGAGTTCATTATTGTACTGATCCCACCACTGATCCATAAAGGACTACTCAAGTTCCTGAAAACAGGCACGTAATACGCACGAATCAAAAAGTCGACAAAAAGTGGAACATTTTATTTAAAAACTGCAACTTTCTAGTATTATTCGAAGATAATATTATTACAAATAGTAATAAATGGTTTACACAATTTTTTAAATCTGATTTATTATTACTTCGCTTTAAGTGCAAAGCTTTATTTCTAAATTCAAATTAATAAAGGACTATCCGGTGGGTGCTTGATGTTGATAGCACTTATATTGTGATTTATGAGCATTTATGTAAATTTGTTTCCCTTTCATTGCCTTCAAAATAACATAAATTCGTTCAGTAGTTGCATTCAGTGATATCCGGTGTTTTCCGAGGATAATAATGAGATGGGAACTGATAGTGTGAAGTACAAACCATTCAATTGATGCACAACTGTATAATATTGCAACACGAATCAGGCGTGGTTAGACCAAATATTAATGTTGATTTATGTGTCTCCGACTGAAATTTAATCCTTTTCACGCACTTGTAAACGACCCTAAATTTAGGTATACATATATAGATTTGAAAATTGTGAAATTCATTTAAACAAAAGAGTTTTATTAATTATAAAAAAGAATAATTTTTAAACAATTAATTTCCTATAAAGGATTCGGAGTTCAATACGAACAAATGTCGTATAGCTAGAACAAACTAGTAGTTCCAGAGAAAGTTTCAAGGTATCACTGGATGCGTCTCGGCCATATCTCTAGGATTCTTTTAATCATGCAAAAAACATTATTATTCAAGCAATTATATCGTTCATAATATTTATTATTTATTTGAACGATTATTGGACAACAATCTATCACAAATGACAGCCAGATGACGTTCTTCGAATGTAATAGAATGAAAAGAAATTTTTTTAAATGTAAAAATTCCACATTGAATATTGTTTTTATCCCCTCCACTCTCACTCGAACAATCCTTTGGATATGGATTTCAATATTCGGATATGTAGCTAGAACAAACTAACAGTCCCGGAGAAATCTATAGGCATCATTGGATGTGCCTCGGCCATATCTCTAGAAGTTTTTTTGATCATAGAAAAAAATGATAAATTAAACTATTATATTGTTCATAATATTTATTTTTTGTTAAAACAATTATTGAACAACAATTTATCATAAATGAAAACCAGATGACGTTCTTCGAATGGAATTGAATGCAAAGAAATTTTTCAAAATGTAAGAACTCCATTTTGAACATTGTTTCTATCCCCTACACTCTCATTCGAAAAATCCTTCGAATATAGATTTCAATATTTGGACAAATAGTAATAATAATGTATTACTCATAGTATAATTTTAATAATAAATATCAGTACAAATCAAATTTTTTGCGTTGATTTTTAATACAATTATGAATTTCAATAATTTAGGGTTTGAAGTTTCAGGGCTATTAGAATTACATATTTTCCATACTAAAATTTTTGATAAAAATTCTTTATGAAAATTGAAGGTCTTCAATTCTTTAGAAATTTTCTAAATCTATGTAGAAAATTGTTAGGAACGTTACAAAAATGTCCGTATTCAGGTTTTTGAAGTTGCTCTATCTTAATTTTGTGTATCTGAATTTCATAATTCAAAATGTACGATTCAATATAGCGGTACATAAATCGAAAATTCATTAGGAAATTGCACAAAATTACTCAAATTTTGATTTTTGAGGTCGCTGAGTGTAAATATAAGATTAGAATTTTTCCCATTTGTGTTTCACTGCGATTATATTAGATCCGATACTTTGATTTTTTTAAATCTGTTATCAGATTTGGATACAACGACCCGGAAGACGTAAATATAAGAAATTTTATATTTTCCAAATATTTTTCCGTTTTTTGTTCCGCTGTATTGGATCCGCCATTCAAAATTTTAAAACTATGATATTTGATTTTGGTTCAGTGACTTCAGAAACCTTAATGTGACCATTCTTTTTGAAGCTCATAATATTTTTCCGATTTGTGTTCCTCGATATTATATTTTCGAAAATGATGACTATCTGTTGAAAACAATTTGTTCTGCTAGGTTTTGAAGAATCCTTAACAAATTTAGAAAGAATGGTATGTGTACATAAAGAAGCCAAAAAGTGACTGACTTTTCACCGATTTTTCAGAACGAAAAATTCAGAAAAACTGTTCACTACATTTTTTTCTTATACTGTATCAATTAGCTTCAATCTCGTTCAAGTATAATCGTTTTTAATAAATTCTTTCAAAAGATATTATGTTTCGAAACCAAATTTTAAAAGCATGTTTCATGTAAAAATTCCCACTAAGGATTTCGACATTTCTGGTTGCCAATATTAGCCTGCAGATGGTGGGAAAATGTGAAAAAGATATTTAAATTCATAATCAACATAGTCGATTACAGAATGTAGATATTACAGGTGCAATTACGAATATTTAAAAGTCTACAATTAAAATCTCAATTTTTAAACTTTCACCCTTTCGAAAGACCTACCTGGTCTTGCGAGGCATCTACTTAACATTTTTTGGCTTTGGATAGTGACGAACAAAATATACACCCTTTGGAAAGACCTGCTTTATATTTTTATGCTGCTACTTAGCGATTTTTTACTATAGAAAGTATTGACCGAAACGGCCACCCTGTGGAGTCAGATTGGCACCCAGCTTAACAAGAAAAAGCAGCTGAAGAGGTGCGCTAGGCCCGAAGCGGTTTTGATAAAACCGGCTGGGGTTCCGAACAGTGCCGAGGTCTTGAAGGACCTCAAAAGTGGGGTAAAGCCGGACACCTTTGATGTGAAAATCAGGGATGTAAGGCAAACCATAGATGGTTATGTCTTCTTCGCGGTAGGACACACAGCAGAGGTCAGGTCCAAGGTGTCCTCTGCCATCAAGGAGGCAGTCGACGTGTATGAGGTCGTTCCCCGCCAGGGGATCTACTTAGCGTTTCTTGGTTTCGGAAAGCGGATGATCAAAACTGATATTCTCTGGGAGAACTTGCATCATATTTTCAGGAATACTCTTAGCTTTGTCAGCTTTTGGAAGTAAACCGAAACTGTCACCATGTGGAAAAACCTACTCGTTGTTTCCAGGCATCAACTGCCCGTTTTTAGTTCTGGAGAGTAATGACCGAATCTGCCACCCTGTGGAAGACTTGCCCGATGTTTTGAAGCATCAGCTCAGCATTTTTTAGCTTTAGGAATCGATGACCGAAATGAACGCCTTGTTGAAAGACCCACCCTCTGTTTCCAGCCACTTGATTAGCGTTTTTTCACTTTCGAGAGTATTGTCCAACACTACCACCTGACTGATGATTCCAGGCAGCTACTTGAAGTTTTTTTCTTCTTTGAGTGATGACCGAAACTGCAACCCTGTGGAAAGACCTGCCTGTTGTTTCCAGGCATCTAATTAGGATTTTTTGGCTTTGGAGGATAATGACCGAAACTGCCACCCTATGGGAAGACAGGCGTCTGCTCAACATTTCTTAGCTTCAGGAAACGATGACCGAAATGAGCACATCCCAGCCATTTGATTAGCGTATTTTGGCTTTGGAAAGTGATGTTCAATGATACCACTTGACTGATGTACCCAAGCTGTTACTTCATGTTTTTTCTCCTTCGGGGAGTGATGACCGAAACTTCCACCCTATGGTAAGACTTGCCCGTTGTTTCAAGGCATCTAATTAGCGTGTTTTAGCTTTTGGAGAGTGATGCGCGAGGGAGGCCCTTGATATAGCCTGAAGCCGAAACTTGTTATTCATTCTATATTTTTGCAAGTAATGCGCAAGGTCATGAACCATGACGAAATCACTTCATCGGGGGGGTCACTGTTTTGTGGGCAGGGATGCCCTGTTCAGTATCTTATTTAAGGAGTTTCAATTTTTTCTGTTGAAAAGGCATGCCCAAGAAAGCCTCGAATGAGCGGAAAGAGTTGAAGTTATTTTATTGAACAATTTGAAGAATATGGAGCTTCAAAGACCAAGGGTTTTTCAGCAAAATCATCGTTTCGAAATCTTGCGTTTCATATCTCCTGATGCAGTAAATTGTTCCAAACTTGTTTTAAATTTATCAAATCAGCAAGGCGTACTCCTTTAATCTGGACCAAGGACACAAATGAACATTACATGATGGCTGTGGAATCTGACGTAGCATCTGATAAGCTACATATCGCGTATTTTTAGCCTCGCAGAAATTCACATTTCACGAAAGAATATAACTTTTTATAATTACTTAAATTTTGCAAAGAGTCAAACGCATAAAATTCTACAAATTATAAAGAAAAATTTTCCAACTTCTGAAACAGTTATTTATTGAAGGTCGTAGGTTTAGTTTTTGCACAGACATTCACCCTTAAAACGAAGCATGCATTTTAAGATGGTCAATGCAATTTTAACTAAACCAGCTTATCAATGATGATCTTGTCCTTTAGTTTCCAGTCATGATTAATTGTTAATTTTATATGATTTTACATAATTTAAGTATGAAATTAATCATGAAGGATGCATTCAATCACCAAAAATACAGGAAATACTAAGTATTTGTCGTCGAAAAATGTGACGAAATCGAGACCACCATTTTATCAACCGTTTCTCCAAGTGTGGAGGTTTCGTTAAAAAAAAGTAATTTAATTTTTTCACTTGGACCGTACAACTAAATAAAATTTTCCTTAAACCAAGCAACTACAAATCTTTTGAGCTCGCCGTAAAGGTTCAAAGTGTTTTAGTTTATGGTCATTTTAACCATTCATTTTAAGCATTTATTGGTATAAACAATACTTTCTAAAAATCTTGGTAACACGAAATTACTATTGGACTAAATGCCAAAACATGTGTTATCAATAATATATTGCAGTCATCCTTTAATGTATTCCTAAAATCCCAATGCACTATTTTTTTGTCAACTTCTCCCTAACCAACTTTTCATTTATCCTTATGGTTATAAATTTTTTCTTTAGGTATAAAAACATCTAGGGGACCAATAGTGTTAACGCAAAAGAATTTTTTTTTCTAAATTTTTTTTACTTTTAGTTACAGCTCTCAACAGAATTTTATGAAGGATTAACCAAGAATTAAATAACACGATTTAGGGGTAGGTGGGGTTTGGTAAAATCTTACTGTTCATGCTGAGAAAGAGGAGGGGGATCTTCCAATTGTATCGGTAGATACAAAGTTGATTGTTAACGAGAAAACAGGGTTTCAGACAAGTAGCCGAATTTTCAACCAAAAAGATGAAGTTTTATCCAATAAGACTACTTTTTTACTAAAATGGTGAATTTTCTGTAAAATATATGAATTTTAAACTTATAAAGATAAATTTCTAACCTAACAATAGTAGTTTAATTATCAGATGAAAAATTATGTCTCATTCAAACAAAAAATTACCTTGGACAAAACAGATGCAATTTCGACGACAGCAAGTGAGTTTTTAAACTAAATGAGAATAATTTTCAACAAAAGAGTTGAGTTTTCAACAAAGAAAGATTTTTCAGAAAATAAATAAAAAGATTAATCCAAAATGTAGAGTTTTCATGACAAAAAGAGGAATTTTCTTTTCAAAAAATTCAATTTTTATACAAAACATATGATTTTAAAAAAAGTTACTTTTTACTATAATAGTTCAATTTTCTACCAAAATAGTTTCATTTTCAAGCCAAGAAGACGAATTCTCAGCAAAACTGTTTAATTTAGAGCGAAAGGAATGATTTTTTACCAAATTGTTGAATTTCCTCTGAAATAATAAAAATGTCAACTACAAAATGAATTCTCCGAATAATTCAATTGAGGATGACGCACTCAACGCGTCGATCGAGCAAAAAAGTCAATTTAAAACGCAATAATCAACTTGTCGTTTTTATGTTACTAATTGACGAATTGAGTTGATCTTTGCGTAGAAACATTATCCAGACTTGTGCGCTTCTCGCGTATACAGTTGTTTGGTGAATTTGTTGATTAAGCTTATTATTAACAACGAATAAACTAAATGCTAAAAAATTTATGATTAATTCAAAAATTGGCTAAAATGAGCATTGTCGACTTATTCTTTATACATTTGTGAGTATCATAATAAAAATTTAGATTAATAGGTTGATATTTACGCTCTTAATTTGTAGTTAAAAGCTTTCTTATTTTACAGAACAAAAATGATCAATTTTACCTAACAACGATGTCTGTGAGAAGCGCACAAGTCTAGGAAATGTTTCTACGCGAAAAACAACTCGATTCGTCAATTATTATTAACAGAAAAACGACAAGTTGATTATTGCGTTTTGAATTAATTTTTTTCGCTCGATCCCTCGACTGGTTAAGTGTGTCATCCCCTCTCTACTGCCTACTAGGCCGAGACGGACCGAGGGTTCTACTTTTAATTAATTAACATAATTTATATTCACGCTCATTCCCTAAGTTTATAATATCTTATTAAAATTTAGTGATGTGGAGGGCAGATGGAAGCTTACCGTATCTTACGCGGTAGGAGAGGGAGATGATAATTTCAGAAAAATGTCATACGTAATTTGTGGATGACCCTTAAGCTTCAAATTCAGTACATTTCCATGACTTTTTTTTAGGTTTCATTATTATTTCATTATTTATTATTATTTCATTATTTATCATTTCCTAGTTTTATTATTTTATATTCCCAAGTTTTATTATTCCCAGGCATTTCTTGGCCAGTCCTAAATCCCCTGACTTTTCCTGACTTTCCGGAATTTCCTAAAATTTTGTTTTGCATTTCATACATTCTAAAATACATTTCTGTTGATATAATATGAACGCTAATGCCTTAATTGGTATTCCCTGTATAGAGGCACATATATTAGGTTTCAAAAACCCAATATCTCAGACGCATACAGCGTTTTTTGTCAAGAATATCTTTAGGCAGAAATTTCAGCTACAAATATCAATTTTTGGAAAAATTTCAATTTGTTCAGTAATTTTTTCAATGATTTTTTGTTTATGTATGAATAATTTTAATGAGACATTTAAACCACACAAATTCTTTCTGAAACATTTCAAGAATATCCGACAACTCGTGATCGCAAGAATAGGTTTCAGCTCCGTGGGTTAAACTTCTATAGAGGATCATCCTTCAAGTTCAAGTGTAGTATTTTTTTTCGTCTGATTGAAGTGAATTTTTATGTCCTCAAAGTCTGGTATGATTTCACTATTTTCCCTTACCATTTTTATGAATATCAACGTTAATTGAAAGTTTTAATCGCTTCGGTACTATTGCGGCCCCAGAACAAGGGTTTTAACTTTTTTCCAAATAAAACAAAATTATGCAATTATTTTTCCATGAATTGGAACAAGATTAGTATTGAGTAATGAAAAAAGTATATTGAATTTTTTGGTTCACCGTACTATGCATGCTTCAATGAAAGTGCACCCTAGTGGGTACAGGATATTCAACCAGTTTTGAAAACGATTGTCTAACATGCATAAAAAGATTTATCTTCATGTCATGTGCACACTTAAAAAGTGATAAAAAAGTGGAATTAATTAATTTTTGATGTTAAATATTGCAGTCTACTGTTCAAATAATTTTTCAAATAATTCAAATTTTGAAATAATTTTCAAACGAGAAAAATTTGTCGACCCTGATCGACAAGATAACATCTTACTTTGAAAAAGTGGAATTTTGATCGCAAAGTGTTCCGAAGATTGTATTCCTTAACCGACTTTAAACGAGATTCTTCTCATAAAGTAAGGTTTATTAGAAAATTTTCTTAATTGTTATTCAATTTGGAAGATGCCAAAAGAATATAACTTCACTTCCTCATATAGGAAGTTTTGTAATTGGAACTATTTTGAAAAAATTCAAATCAATTTAATTGAACTTTCTCAATTTTCAAATGTCTTATACAATGTTCTAAGCAATTCTACGAATATATTAGTTACATTATATTTTTTAGCACTTTATGTAATTTAAAAAATCAGGTTTTCACGATAAAACTTTTTTCATTCACTCTATTCAAAATTTATGCAGTGATATAATAGATTCTCTGCCTTGAAACGAATAAATTGACTCATAATATTGAAACATTTCATTAAAGAGAAAGAAAGTTAAGGTCATTTATAATATTCAAAAAATCAGTTTTTTATGGTTAACATTTTTTCATTAACATAATGCAAAATAGATGCAAGAGTGAAATAGATTCCTCAAATTGGAAAAAATTGATCGACCTACAACTTTATTACATTTTTTCAAGAGTACGGGAGTTATGGACATTTGCGTAGTTATAACAATCTGTTTTGAACAGAAAAAAAATTTTCATCAGGATAATTGAAAGTTCATACGAGAATAGGAAAGACTGCTTGATTCGAGATGTTTTTATTGACCTATTCTTGTATTTTCTTATTTTGACTTCATATAGGAGGAAGCAAACGTATTTACTAATTAATTATAATGATGAAGCAAAGTGCTCATCAAATGAGCATCATGAAATTGTAAATACAAGCAAAGTGGAAACACCTGAGATAGAATTTACAGCTAGTTTTATATTTGTTATATTGCTTTATTATATATCAACATTTTCTCGAGAACAAATAAAATTAATAATAATACTCTTGAATAATATGAATTTTCATTATAGATTAAATTTCTTCGCTTCTGTAATTGTTATAAACAAATTAATTGATGAAACTAGAACCTACTGCGTTTTTAGTGTATGGGAATGATTCCTTCTTCTCTCAAAAATAATACCTTGACAAAAGAGAGTGCCATTTAAAAACATTGTTGATTTAACAACAATTATTATTGACCAATTTGTGAAACATGTTTCAAAAATTTTTTATCTCATGAGGTTCTTTCTCTCGGCGAAATGTAATTCCTATGATAAGAAATAAGTGAAATAAGGTAAAAAATAAGAATTATTTTCCAAGAATATTCAAAAATGATGATAATGATTTTCTTGAATAACAATCCATTGTATTAGGATATCATCCTTTAGATGATAAAAAGTTGCTCTACAGATAATCTAAATTTTCTTTGTTCATACAGAGACATAAGTGTATTTTTCCATAACATTTATTCATACGCAACTATTTATATCAATGACAATTGATGTTAAAAAATGATCTATTCTGATGAGATATTATTCATAAATGAAATGATATGATCCCGCAGTAAAGACAAATTTTCTATATTTAAAAGCGTAAAATAAGTAATGTTGCTAATCAAAATTGTTTATACACTGCATGCCGAATGTTTTGATACATTTGCCTTAGTTGCTTTTGAATGCATGCTTTACTTCAACGCCAATAATCTATCCAGAAACAAAATCTACGATTTTCATGTAATAACCCTTCAGAACTTTAGAATATTTGGCGATGAAAATTCATAAGATCAAGAATAAATCCATATACTCTTCAAATGTGGACCAGGAATGCGAATATTACGTAATTAATGAGTAATCATAAAAAATATATAATCATGGAATTGAAATTTCTGCGAAGCTAAGAATACAAAATTCAACACTTTTGTTCGTTTTTTATCAGAAAATATGTCAGATTATAAATGCACCTCTTCGCACGCAGTTTCTTTTCAAATTTTGAAATTAATAAAAGTTATCACTTAAATGTGATAACATTTTTGATTAAAGTTATTCGCTTTGTAATCAAAAGCAAGAAAGAATTTGTCTTAATTATTCAAATTTAATTCAGCAAAAATGTTCTGAATTGAAAAAGGGATTTAGGATATTCGGATCTGACGTTGAATCTGATAAAAATAAACACAAAGAACGAGTGCTTTATTTTTAGCTTGGTAGAAATTCTCATTCCATGATTCAATATTTTGTATGATCACTCAGCAATCACGTTGAACTTATTCGGGTTTTTATTAAGACATAACAAGCAGGATTTTTCTCTTTATTTTATCAATCTTTAGAAACAATTTTCTATATTTGGCGACGAGTTGAACGCGACGTTTCACAGATTATGATAATAAACCGAAAATTTCTAAACTTTAAAACTTCCAAAAATTGAAACATTTTTTGATCGACGTAGATTTAGTTTCTGCACAGATATCTGCCGTCTAATTGCAGCATGCATTATCAAACGGTCGATACAATAATTGTACCAAAAACCAGTGTAGCAATAATGGCTATAGTCGTTAAGTATTTAGAGTGATGCATTAATGTTAATTTTACATAATTTTGACATAATTTTACGATTAAATCTGTATAAAGAATGGATTCAAACATAAAAAGTTTAGCAGATATCAGGCTTTTTTTCACCAAAAAAATAAAAAAAATGGACGAAATCGAGTTTCAGAAACTAAAACTCTTCAAATCTTTAAAGCTCCCCAGGAAGGGTTGAAATTCTTCAGTATCTGACAATTTTTGCAACTTCATTAAATTATTCATTTGTAAAAAAAATATTTTCGACAAATTTTTTAACATGTGTTCCTAAAATCTGAATGACCTATTTTTTTTTTTTGGCTAATTACAAAGTCTTGGCCCTCTGAGGAATACTTTTAATAAGATATGACCTTTGTCATATATTATTCTTGAAATGTATTGCAAACACATTCCCGGTAACGTACATATCTCGCACATTTAATGGCCAAATGGTCGCGAACATTGATGTAACTAAAAAATAACAAAAAACCCGATTTTTGTGTATTTAACATTATCTCTGCCGTGACTTTACTTTAGTATCATCTGAATTATTCTTATCATAATTTCGTAAATTAGTAAAATAATAAATGAAACAGGAAAATTGAATCCGAAATTAAATTAGCCGAATGCGCATTTTATTATATGATAATTATGCATCTGCCAAAAAAGAGAATGCGACCAGTATATATAATACTGAAATATTCCGTAAAATATTAGTTAGACAACGGTAAAGAGTTTCTTCGGAGATCAGTTTTTTCTGTCTAGAAACAATGAGAGTCATCGGTACTATGGTCATCGCATCAGCGTTTTTTATCAATTCTATTGGTAAATATAATATTATGATATCAATATTTAAGAAAAATAATTCAATTGTATCATTATCTCAGAGTATATTTATTTTCTTTAAAAAAACCTAGAAATCAAATGATTGGTGTCTTCAAATTCAATTTTATTAGTAATTAGAGAATGGTTGAATTCCCAGTATAAAAACCAATGATTAGTAAGCTAATAATATGTAAGGTCATTTACGGTGTGATATTCAGGATAGTGTGATCAGGAGGAAATATGGAATAAAAGACAAATCAGTTATTGGTTTTTTGTTGAAAGAGGATTATATCTCTAAATATTTGTAGACAAATGTTGGATAACATCAGCTGAAGCTTCGTCGCAGATAATGCTGGATCAACATAAACCTGTTTTGCTAGAATCTTTTTGCAGACTATGAATATAGTGAGTTAGCTTATAGGCAGGTCAGCGGCCCTGATATTCGCTTCCGTGGTGCGCAGGCTATCAAGCCCATCATGCCAAACACGATCAACCTATGATTTTTTGTAAATAAAGTTCTTCTCGTTATATAAAACGGAATATAAATATTTTTTCGTCTTCCAGAGTGAATTTCCTATCGATTAAAAAAAATCGCTCAAATTGATTAATTTTATCAGGAGAAAGAAGCTTCCAAAAAGTCTCCGGGTGAAAAATACCCACGTGTGTATCATACGTAACTTTTTGATAATGTGTATCATGAGGGTTAATCGTTCGCTACTAGTTGTAGATTCCAAACCTCATGGTGAACCCCCGCGGATGTCAACTACAGATTGCGTTGTAATTTCTTTGAGTTCCATGAAATGGGCCCAAAGTGTTTGTTGCCTGAGTTTAGCTAAAGTCGGGCACTTACATAAGAGATGTAGGGGTGTTCCGCCACCGCTGCCGTATTCTTGGCACTCTGTCGTACTTTTTATGCAGGTATTGGAAAAAGTATCATTTATATCCTTGAAGATGAGTATGTTCATCGCCGGACGACTCCACTTCACTGGGTGAGGACCCTTGATAATTGTAGTTTATTAAGGTGGGTTCGGGGGAAAAAAGTGCAGGAAACATTCTCGGCGTCAAACCTCCCGCTCGACATCAGTTCAGCGCAGTAAATATACAACCTAGTCATACATCGCAAATTGTCACCCATTCGAGTGCTACCCGTACTCGAAATGACTTACTTAGTTAGTTAGTTTTAAAACGGGTTAGAAGCCCAAGGAGAGGTCCCCTGGCGCTCGAGCTATAAAGCCTATTATGCCACACTTACATATTCACTCTCAGCAGTCGACCCTAGACCTCTGGACGAAGCCTAGTATGTCGACCGCTGATCGCGTTTTAATTTCCTCTGTTTCCATAAAATGGGCCCCGAGGGTCTATTGCCTGAAGTCTGTCGTGGAATTATACCCCATTTTGTGAATATGATAGTTCAAGTGGTTGTGCGCATTTAGGGTCCGTACCACTAACCTTATATCTCTCTTGGGTAAGCCCAGGATTTCCCTAGCTCTGTCTATCCTACAGTTATAACCCAGGATGGATTTCGCCTGACTGCAACCCTGGATTTTTTTCCAGTGCTCCCGGTGTTTTGTTTGAATCCAGTACCGGTTCCGGTCCTATGTATTCACTCGCTGCGCCATGTTTTGCCAACTGGTCCGCCTTTTCGTTGCTCTTCATCCCTGTATGACCAGGGACCCATATGAGAGCCACATTGTTTCTTTCTGCAAGTTGGTTTAATGCCTTTTTGCATTTCCAAACCAGTTCTGATGTTATTTCTGGTTTCCCTATTGCATCAAGTGTCGTTTGGCTGTCCGAACAGATCGTAATCTGTCTGCCGGCAGCGTTTTCTCCAATTAGTGTTCCAGCACAGCGAAGAACGGCCAGGATCTCTGCTTGAAAGAAAGTAGCATATCGCCAAAGTGTGCTCCCTATCCCTTTCCCTCTCTTGCTGTCATAAATTTCTTCTCCTCAATGACGTTGAGGTCCCTGAAGTAGAGCTTAGGAACCAAAATTGCATCCATGTCCTTGACCTCTAAGTATGCCCTTGAAGCTTTTACGCGTGGACTCTTATATAGAGTCAAGCTCTCCTAAGCCACAAATCCTTTTCCTGTATAACCAGGGTTCTTAGATTAGATTAGTTTCTATCTGTAGCACTGCCATACTCCTGGTTATTATCGCTGAGACGCCTTTGCTGTGCTGGAAGTTTATCTGCATCCTTAAGTTTCCCGCCTTAGCCATCTCTGTACGCTTCTGGATTCCTTGCGGAGCCCTGTTGGATCACTCGAAAAGAGCCAGAATCCAGCTCGTCCCCTTTGGTCTGGTTCCCTGCCTACTCGACTCGCTCGAAGAATAAATCACTAACAAAGTTTTCCATGTATAGATTGAATCAACTATATTTTACTTCGCTAGAGTGTCGTATCTCTATGTATTTTTAGATGAAGATACGACACGCTAGCCAAGCATAATGTAGTTGATATGTTCTGTTTTCGGAAAAATGGGTTAGTGACTTATTATTCTTCGGGACAGTCGTATTGGAGTATACTCTCCAAGAATATGTTCGTAGAGTGAAGTTCTGGAAACTCAGGCGCCATAGAACGACCTCGGATCCTCAAGAGGTAGCCTCATCTTCAGGGAGAGAAACTGTGAACATAGTTTTGAATAACCGCATGTTTGTTGATCCAAAATTATTTCCGCTGAGGCTTGAATTACTGATTCAATAAATTATTTCAAAAGAAACTGAGTAAGATGCTTTTAGAAACTTCTAATTCCTCATCATTTCATGTGGTAATTAAAATATAAATTCTTTTTTTATTTTATTTTCCTTGCATATCCGTTCTATTTCTGGAAATATCAGATTTCTTCTATTATATTATGAACTCTGAATGTCTGTGGACACCGAAGTTCGAGATTAATTCAAGAGGCTGATCAACCGTCTCTGAAATGAAAATGAAAATGTATGATCATAGTTACCAAAGAACATTTTTAAAAATACATACACGAAGATGAATAATTTTGAAATCAGTTAAGGAATCATAAAATTTGATATAAGTAATTTCCAATCATTGCAAATTGGGTGAGAACATATATCCGAAGAATAATGCATGTTTCATTAATAGGTACAAAAGTAAAATATGATGAAATTTGTATATGAATGTTATTTTGTACACGATTGACACTTGTACTGTCCTATATTGAATAATACCCAGAATCATTCAATATGCAAACTTTCTCCTGATGTTTCAGTTTGCAGCGGAAGAGGAAGGCAGATCTCGCCCGAGTCTGAAGTTCCTACGCCATTTCGTAGGCCAGTATCCATAGAGCATGGTTTTTTCTACAAAGACCAAGATGGAGTAGTATTACCACTCTATGGTTACCATACTTTCTATCTAAAGGATGATGTCATTGTTGGCTGGGGCAAACCTGGCGGACCTATTCAGCCAATATGTGATATCCATGGTCATGCGTTTGTATTGGACGGTACAACTCGCAGGCTAATTAATGATGCAGAATTTGGCAACTATGGTATATCAGGATGGTCAACACCATCATCCAGGACCAGAAGTCCCACGAGGAGTTCCTGAAAATATTATACAATTTGGCTTCTGATTTGAAAACGAATGTAAATGTGAGGAGCAATAAAAATGAAATCAAAAAGTAAATCTATCATATTTTTGAATATAATATTGATGACAAATGGTCAGTCGGTCACCAGAATCCATTTTTTCAACTTGCTCTAACCACAATACTCAGAAAATGTTGTCAGCTTTCATAAGTCAGGGATCTCAAATCATTTATTTGATTTGATATTTAATTCAATCATAAATTTTCTAACATTTAAGGGAATAGAGGCTGTCGTATTGCAAGACAAGCCCGAGTAAAAGAAAAGTTCCAATGGGGTCCCTCCTATTAGGATTCCAAATAACGTTCCACTGAAGCATCAACTATCTGTGAGTCTGCTTACAAGAAGAAAGAGGGATAAAAGTACTAGAAAAGTTCCATTTTTTCACATTTTTCAACAATTACTCATAGGACTTTTGGCCCAAAAAATATTTTAAAAATAGGACTGCGATACCAAATATATTGAAAATATGTGAGCTAGGGTGAGCCAAAAAACGAAAATTATAAAAATCAAAGAATTCTGTTCAAATTGAGCTTAAAGTGGCAGAAAGAAATTACCAGGTCTGACTTAGGTTAAAACATAGGTTCATGTCCGCCTCAGTTTTTTATTTAAAAAAGATTACATTTTTTGCGTAAATCCAACGAAGAATGCAATATTCTCAATAAAATAGGAAAACTTGAAGAATCCAGTAAAAAAATTAATGATTCTTCAACATTTCATTAAAATGTTATTGAATCATGTTAGATTTGTGAGAAACCTCGAATAATTGAATAACTTATTATTCCTCGATAGTACAAGAATCAAGAAATTAAAAAAAATTAAAAATATTAATTAATATTTTCAACTTCAAAAACCCGATGCAATGGAAAGCTTAATTTTTGGTCGCATGTTAGCTCTAACTTATATATATTATCAGAAATTCATTTCTCTTGCGAGAAGAAGTCGCAACTGATGCGCTGCCCAGCGGCTCAGTTCGGGACTAATTTTCTCAACTCTGCTGTTTGTTCCAAACAAAACCTGTAGGTTTTTTAAAAATCGGATAGGCGATTATATTAGCCATTTAACTATCGATTTTTTCCTGATAGTAGGTACCTGAAAATCCACAAGAAGAAAGTATTAGATTTTTCGAATCAGAACTTTACAAGTATTTTATTGTTTGGAATTCAATTTTTCCGCCAATGCCATGAAACCACAGAAGGTACGACAAAAATGAACAAAGAAAGTTATTGACACAAAAATTATGTAAAAATTTGTTATAAATTTTTTGTTTCATAGGACGCGCAGCTTTTGTTTTAGTCCTAAAAAATAACATTGAACTTTGAAAATTAAAGTTTTTGGAAGAGCGACACAAGACATATGCGAAAAAATTAATATACAAGATTGTTCCTAAAAAATATACGAATATATTAGAATACATTTTTTCGATAGGAAACGGAACTTTTATCTAAATTGAGAAAATAAGAAACAAAATAAACAAAAATCAATTTTTGGAAAAATGAGACGAAATCGTCTGTGTCAATGTCAGTGCATATTATCAGTTGTAATCATATACATTTATTGAAATTATACATTTTTTAAAGTAGCTAAAAATCAAGGTTATTGCAAAATAAGGCATAAATATTAAAATAATCTTGATATTGATTTGAGCTAAAATTAGTTTCATGTGATAATAATAAAAATGATTTTAACTAAAGAGAAAAAATTTTAATGAAGTACATAATGTGGAAACAAAAATTATTAAAATTTTGAAAAGTGAACTCTATCATTCTATGGTATCTCAGAAAAAAAAGAAATTATTCGAAATAACAGATAATATTTTGAACCTAGCGTTTGACACGAGGTTTATTTATCGAACTTGAATGCACTGACGCATTTATATACAATTTAATTAAGAGAAACAGCTGATATTGAAGTTTTAATTATAACTGTGATTTGGGGCAGAATCAGCCAGGTTTATGGGGCAAGATGAGACACTCTCATCTTGCTTGTCGTAACCTATTTATGGAGCTAGCAAAAAAGTTTATGTTCTCAGGATTATAGTCGTTTTAAATGGAGTTTTTGTAAAAATAGACAAAGATTTGAAGGAGAGTTACAATGGTGAAAACCTACAAAAGAAAAACTGACATTCGAGGTTAGAAGAGTATGTGGCTTCTACTGTAATATCTGTTGTATACAGAAATTCTAGCGTCATAGCACCTGCAGTTGAGTTTGTTCTCAAATTATATTTCCTGAGTTCTTTTTTCATCGACCTTAAGACGAAATTTTCATTTATATTGATACTGACAAGTTGCATAAAGCCTCTGCAGTTTTTATTCAAATTATTAAATTATTCAGCATTATTAAAAATTTTAATTACTCACATTATTCATTGAAATATATAAGGAAAAATTTGATCAAATTTGTCCATTAATTGCGTGTATACTTTCAAATATTTATAAACTCCTTTCCCTAATTTTTTGAACATTTTACAGGGCATGAATAGGTAGGAATAATCATATTGCCCCTGAGCATGGAGCAAGACGAGACATATGTACAATTTATACTTTTCATATGTTTATTTCAATTATTATTTTCGGAACTTTGGCTTCAAAAAAAGGAAAAATTATAATTATTTGCACACTTTCTCTTTTTTATCTTTGTTCATTTACGATAAAAATGATGAAGAATGATGAATGGAAAAAACTGAAGAATGAGTCAGTTTTCACTCATTGACTTTAGTAAAATAAAATTTTGATTTATTTACTATTCCAATGGTGTAATTCTTAACAATTGTTATTATGTTAATCAAGTACCCAACTACTGATAGAATTAGTAAAAATTTTACGAATTCAGATGTAGAGTGTCATATAGTTGCCGGGATTAAGGTGAAGATGTAAACGAAAATGAAGAGAGACCAGTTTTCATACAAAATTTCAATAACTGAAGCTATAATCGATGAGGATATCGTATTTTTCTTGAATTTATGCACAAAACATTTTGCCTCAGATATCCAAAAAAGAGCTACAAATTTGTTATAATCGTCTTTTTATAGGATACGTAGTTCATGTTCTAATCGTAAAAAATAACATTGAAAATGAAGATATTAAATTTTTTGAAAAGTGACCCAAGGTTCGGAAAAAATCAATGGACAGAAGTTGGTAACCCAAGAAAGAGATGAAAACTCTGGAATTATTATCTTTTTTTGATAGATTGCGTACTTTTTGTTTAAACCAAAGAAATAACATTTTTTTTAAATTTGGAAAAAAAAATTAATGGAAAAAAATTGTTTACTTAGAAAGAATCTACAATGTTATAATTCATTTTTAGATAGGACAAGTAGATTTTATTTCATTCGTAAAAAAATGAGGTTAAAAATGAAAAAATTAAATTTGTGGAAAAACGACAAAAGAGACGGAAAAATAATAAAGGCAGAAGTTGTTTGATTGAATAAGATCTAAATTTGTATGAACCTTTGTTATAAAAATACATTAAGAATAAAACATTAACTTTCTGAAAAAGCAACTCAAGTTATTATGACATTTTATTCAACTCCTTGACTTGTAGTTGCCACTCCATGCTTCATCCGTTTCTTTCAGGGCCTCCCATATTGCTCCCACAGCTGACATGCCCTCACGGAAGCCATACTGATATTCGGCTAAAGCCCCCGCAGCCTCAATTGCCGTTCTTAGTCTGGCCCGTATGAGCTGCTCAAAGAGCTTACCCAAAACGTCCAGCATGCAGAGGGGCCTGTAAGAGGAAGGTGTGACGGGCGGGCCCTTTACCTTGTCCAGTAACACAAGCTTTTATTTTTTCAACCTGGTGCAGAAAACTCCGGCTTCAAGGCAGGCGTTGAACATATTTCGTAGGACATACGGGTATTCCTTCGCAATCACCTCAACGACCTTCTTCGGGATGCCATCAGCACCTGGCGCCATTCCGTTTACCATCTTGGTTGCAGCCGTCCACAGTAAAAGAGAGGTACCGCTTCAGGTAGCATTTTCTCCGTGATGAACCGGTCAGGGTGATTGAGAAATATTTCCCCCACTATCAGATTCATCATTTACGGGTCCATATTGGCGACTGGTGATCTTCCGTAAAGTTTTTCTGTCACTATCTGGTACCCAAGGCCCCAGATGTCCCTGTCTACTGACATACGATCTTCCACCCATTTGAGATTTTTTTGTCATCATGTGTTCTTCGTTTGCCTCGGTTGCGTCTTTTCCTTTCTTCCGAGCTCGGGATACCTTTCGTTTAAGTTTGAAACACTCTGTTCATAACTCGTCTATTTCTGCGCTCCACCAATATACCGGGGGTTTGGTGGTTCTTACAGATCTCCTTGGCATTGAGGCATTTCGCTCTTTCTCAATAAGGCCCATTGTGTGCTCCACCTGGCGTTGAAGTGTTCTTGCCGCTTGAGACGCACACGAATCCATCACCCCCATTGTAACGATGTCCACAGTGGGAGTCTGTAACCCATACGTGGCGCGTCCCCGGGTGGCGGATAGGGGAATGCTCGCTGGAAACAGAGGGTAGGGCTGAAATGAAATAGGCCCCGAGGACCAAACAGACTGGGTGAAGGACACACCGAGAAAAAACCATGACCTCTTCCTGTTGCGGCCCTGTACCGAGGGTTCCTGCTGAATACGGTTACACCACTCAATAAGCAGTCGCAGGCAATGTCCAGGGGTGGTCCCGAAGGAAAAACCTCCAAGCCAAGGCGTTAATCCACCGTGCCGAAGGCTGCATGGCACCAGGGGAGTGGTGTCACATACGGTGTCTCTAGGATACCAGGTCGCCTTCTAGAGTATACAGACCTTACCCCCGCATGCGGGGCTCTGCGGGGGTGGACTTTTATTTCCCTAGCTACTCGAGGGAATTTAAATGGCGCATAAAGTAAACATAAACCGAAGAGTGTGTGAGGAGTTGAGAGAAGATCTTGATGTGGTAGAAGTGCTGGACGACAGTGAAAAGTTGTCCAGACAGGACCAAAGAAATGCGGAGGTAAAGATGACGGAGGCCAGAAAAATATATATTGAGTTGGACGATGTGTTGGAGAGGATGCAGGACTTCTGCGCCACGAAGAGGAACATGTTCATGCCTATCAGGAATGGACTAAAGGAGGCCCTGGTTCTAATGGAGAGGATGGCAGAGACCTTAGGATCTGCCGAACTTTCCTACCAGGAAGCAATCAAGCATGTCGAAGAGGAGGTGGGAAAAAAACACCTTGATATGCCGGAAAGAAGGAACGTAAGCCAGACTGAGTCCCGTCGAGGCGAACGAGCCTAGGCCGGCGAAGAAGAAGGCGAAGACCCGCAACGCTGCTGCGAAAGCGACGTCTACGCCCAAAAAGGGAGGAGAGAGGGATGCAGCTGCAGCACAGATGCCAAAAGCGGAGAGGAAGATGAAGAGAAGAGCTCGACCCGAGGCGGTTCTTATCAAACCAGCCGAGGGTCTAAGTTACGCCGAGGTCCTCAAGGACCTCAAGTCGAAGGTGAAGCCGGACACCCTTGGTGTAAAAATCAGGGGTGTCAGGCAAACCAGGAATGGCGGGGTCCTTGTGGAGCTTGGACCTGCAGCAGAGGACAGGGCCGAATTTTCGGCTGTTGTCAAGGAGGCGGTTGGGGTGGGGGGTACTGTGCGCGAGCTCGTACCCCGTACCGAGATCGAGGTCCTGGACCTCGATCCAACAACGGAGGCCGGTGAAGTAGAAGCGTCTGTGAGAAGCCACTTCGGTATCGAAAGAGTGGGAGAGGTGAAGGTCAGCCTCACGGGAAGAGCCTTCAGGGGCAACCTGAAGGCTTTCGTGGAGCTGGCCGAGGAACTATCCGCGAGATTGGTACGCACAGGACACCTGAAGGTGGGGTGGGTGTACTGTCGTGTACAAAAAAAGGTGGAAAGGGTTCGGTGCTACCGCTGCCTTGGCTTCGGCCACATGGCAGCCGGTTGTGATGGCCCGGACCGCACGAGGTCATGCTGGAGATGTGGCAAGGAGGGACATAAGGCTGCGGCGTGCGAAAGTCCGCCGCAGTGCTTCCTCTGCGCCACAAAGGAAGATAAGCCCAGGACAGATCATCGTCCCGGGACAATGAGGTGTAGGGCGTTCCGAGAGGCAGCCTTGTCAAGGAAGCCTCAAGGACGCGCTACTCAGACGAGCAATATCCAACCAGGACGTCGAAGGCCGACGAGCCCATTGTGTGGTACCACCACACTACGGAGGACGATGCGTGCATCCTGGTTGGATGACGATCAGAAGAATGCCAAGCTGGCACCCTAAAGAGAAAGTCGAAGCACGACTTAGTGGCCTTACCCTCATGTCCTTGAAGTAATGCGAAAGCGGTTCCGAGGACATGGGTTGGCGGAAAGAGGAGGTGAGTTTAGTGGGTATTACCGTTTTTAGGTCGAGTCCCACACTCAGTGCGTAAATGCATTCTGACCTCCTCTCCAAAAAAAAAAAAAAAAAAAAATTGTAACGATGTACCGGGAACATAGTGTTCTTGATCATCCAGAACGCCGCTAAACCGCTCTTATCATAAAACCAGTTACAACCTTTTCTTTGCTCATACTGCTCGCTAAATATGAACACGTCAGCACCTCTTTCTGTAGCCAGCTGAGGCATTAGTGCTTGGGCCAACTTGCAGCGATTCAAGTTGCCTTGAAGCACTAACGCCATCCTGTTTTTTTATTGCATTTTCGTTCAAGCTTCTTATAGACTTTACACTTAGCTGAGCAAAGTACATGGTCGACTGGTCTACCATCCTCTCTCGTTCAGCAAAGTGGAAACTTAGCTTGTTCCATGCATGCCATGTGGCCCTTTGCGCTACACTTGCGACACTGTCGTCTCCTATCCACTCCATTGCATTCCACCGCAATGCGACCATCGTCAAAACAGCGGAAGCATCTTTTGGTTCGTTCTCTGATGCGCATTCTACAGTCTTAGGTGACCCAATCGATTTTAATGTGGCCAAGCTGAGTCACCTCAATACTTTCTGTTTCCTTCAATTCGACGTAAGCCATTAGGCGCCCTCGAAACTCCATCTTGGTCATATCAACTGTCGCATTCTCGACAGCTCCCTGTCCTAACAGATGCCTGAGAGCCTCCGTTATTTCTTCTGTGGTGGTTGCAACGTCTAAGTCCTGTATTCGGATCTGCACACGTGGTGTCACTTCCCGTACCTCCCCAGTTTCTTAAATGGCCTTTTGTAACGCATCACTAAACTTACCCCGATCTTCATTAGATGCTTCCAGTTCTAAAAGTACACTCCCTTGACGGATTTTGTTGATGGCCCTGATTTTTACCTCCATTTTGTGCGGGTTTGCGCTTGCTCTAATGTCTTTCACTACTTGAGCAAAGCTGCGTCCGGCTGCTGGCGTAATTATCACCGCTTCAGATGGAACTTTCTTAGTTGTCCTCCCTCTCTCTGTTTGGATTTGCCCGTCACGTTGCTCACCTGTTTCTTTATTCATTTTTTCTTCTTGCGGCTAACTGCTTAGCTCTATCCACTCGTGGTCCCCTCAACCTGTGCTTTCTTCACGGGCCTCGGGATTTCTCCGTTCTCAGGACTCGACGTGCTTGACACAGGTCTCTTCCTCTCGGCCTGAGACCCTGGTGTCCTCTCTATGACGCCACTCCTCTGTCGTTGCACATCTGGGCAATCTGGGCCAAAAAAACAGGAACGGGTATACCGATGAACAATAGTCCCACCCCAGTTTCGTGGGGCTGAACCTTTGTTTAACCGGTTATGGAATGCACGGGCGGACTGGAATCGCCTGGAGCACCGCAGATGCCGACCTCTGCTCACAGCAGCTTCATCGCTGTTCTCACTCACCAACCTCGGTTCGAAGCACTCCCAGTGAATGACGAGCGGAACCGATCATATGTGTTTGGTCCGCAAGGCCTATTTTATTTTAGCCCTATCCTCTGTTTCCAACGAGCATTCACCTATCCGCCACCTGGGGACGCGTCAAGTAGGGGTATCACCTCCCCTTCACCATAGACAACTGCAGTGTTCCTTGGAACTACAAAATAGTATTTGTTTCTTACAATTTCTTTTTAATTTCAAGGACACTTGAGCAAGATACAATTTTTTTCTAATGAATTTCTCACTATAAACACAAAAAGGTGGAGATACTGGAAAATTTTTTTGCGATATTAAAATATGTGCAATTCCAAATTTTTCTTTCACGCTTTGCAAAAAGCTTTTTATTGTAATTCAAAACAAAACTTTCACAAGTAATTTACAGACCTAGTGATCTCACCTCCTTTTAATGATGTCATTCTTTGTTTTAGTCTTTTGTGTAAGATATATTCTTGGTTTGAATTAATTTTTTGTAAATATTGGAAAAAGAGAAAAAAGAATTCACTTAAAACATACAATAGTATTTAAAAAATTATTCTTGTTGAGGTTCACTTATTATTTTCTCATAACTAAAAAGTCAAAGCAAAAATAGAGATTTCAGAAAAAAGCAACTAATCTAAAAGCATCAAGAGAAGATAGCACAGGCCGACAAAAATGACATAACTTTTGTACCCAAAGACCGGACTATATGAATTCGAAGGATTTTGATATCCTAAAACCGAATCCGTTATACAAATTTTCCCTATACATAAGGCTTTTGAGATATCCTTACCTAAAAGTGCAAAAATGAGTATTTTTATCCATATTTGAGGCAATATAACACGATCAGAATTTTTTTAATTAAAAACTGCTGACGCTGTCATTTAGTACTCCTCCTTATCTTCCATTTCCTTTTTTGATCATCCCGAACCAATTTTTTTTCTCCGAAATATCACACATTAACCATTTTAGTTCCACAATGCAGGGCGAAGAGAAACTGAATAGTTACTGTGTCATATCTCGGAGAAAAAAAATCCGTTCGGGATGATGAAAAATGGAAATTGTAGATAAAAAGGAGTACTAAATGATAGCGTCAGCAGTTTTCAATAAAAAAATTCTGATCGTGTTATATTGCCTCAAATATGGATAAAAATAGCTATTTTTGCACTTTCAGGTTACTATACTTCAAAATCCTGACATATAGGAAAAATTTGGATAACGGATTCGGTTTTAGGATACCAAAATCCTGCGGATTAGAACAAATAACTTACAAATTATTTTTCTCCAGACGAAATATGATTCTTAAAATAAAAACAAATGATTTTGCCTAAAAAAAGAACCTTATAAGTGAAAGCATTTTAAAGTGTAAAATTTATGAGAATTTTCAAGAAAGATATTATTTTTTAGATGTAAATGAATGATCCATCAGTGGCAGCCAAGTGTATGTTTTCGAGATTATTAGCCAGTCGTGACTATCACTCACGGACCATGACTGGCTGCCAATTCTCGGCCTTGGCGTTATCATCCCAAGCTTTTGACAATGTTGGCCGAATACTGCAATATTTATACAGTTAAAAACGAATGGTTGAGAGTATTATCCCGTTCTTGATCTAGTGGTCAGGATTTGTAATTTTCCACTGCTTATAGGCCATTTGATATAAAAGATTTTAATATTCACATTACACACTGATATATTCTTGCAAGGTTTCACGGGAAATTATATCAATATTCTTCACGCTGTGCGACACGTGAAGCTCATTTAACTGATAACGTAACGTGAAATAAAAGTCATTTTTGATTCTCTAAATCATACTTTTATGTTGAAAATATTTAAACAGGTTAATGAAATTTAAAAAAAAACCATAAAAAAGAAAGTGAAGTTTCTCACCTCCAATCAATCTTAAAAAACGCCAAATAATTTAGAAGGACAAATTAAATAGCGACTGGTATATAAAAGACTGAAATATTTGTCCGAACATCAGTCTTTTTCTGGATAGAAAACATGAAGGACTATGGTGCTCTGGGCATCGCTTTGGCGGTTCTCGTTAATTCTATTGGTAAATAGATTGTATATATACCTATTACTTTCTTATAGGAAACTGTTAAAATTAAAAACCCTTATTCTCTCAATCAAAAAATTTGAACGTACTCTACCGTTCAGAATCCGGTAATCTACCCGTATAGCGTGAACAATAATAAAAATCAGTGATGACCTTAAAATATAATAACTTGGTCAGAAGTAAAGCTTGACAATATTTTTTCAAACATTTAGAAACCTTATGAAATTCCACGTTGAATGGTGCTTAGTAGAGATATTGTTGACTCTTGGTTTGGACGTTGTTAGTCATATCTCAGGAACCCGTAAAGGTTTTGGAAGTTTTGTTTGCTTAATTTGAAGATCAGATTTTGAAAATTTCTTCCTGTAAATTTTAGATTTTTTCTATAATTTTTCTAAGCAATGACAGAAGTTGAAATCGAAGTACAAATTTCCAGAATTTTTCAAATCTTTTAAAAAAACATCGCAGGTGATATATTCTCTTCGACAAGTCAGAAATATCGCTGGTCGAATTTATTCGACGTGAAATTTTATAAGCTTCCTGACTGTTTTAAAAATGAATGTCTATCTTCACATACAACTGAGTTACCATGTTTTAAAGTCAGCATCTATTTTTAGTATCACTTCCGCTACCTGTGTGAATAATTTCTGACAGCAGCGTAAATACGAAGATAGTGAAGATAGAAAGAATTGAATCTTCGAAATTGACAATAATAATGATTGACTACGATCAGTACCTTCACCCTATAACATTATTTTCAAATATAAGAAGACATCTTATCTTACATGAAGGTGGCTGTCATTAGTTGAAGCCTCAGCAGAGATAACGTTATATCAATAAAAATTTATTTTGCTGAAATCTTTGTGCAAACTGTGAGCACAGTTTAATATACTTTGTTATGTATGGAATTTTTTCTTCACTATCATATACAATACTATGACCATGAACAGATAATCCTTCACCAGAAATCTATTTTCATTCTGTGAACATAGTCTTGGATTAAATCTAACGTTATCTCCATTAATTATTTTTGAAGCAACTGAGATTATCTTACAAAATTCTGGTTGTTCATTGTGTCATCTATGGTCTTTAAATTTGAATTTTTCAAACATGAAGTACCTTTTATTGCAATTTTTTTATATAATGGAGGATTATATCATGTTTTTATTAAATATCCGATGTTTTTCTGCAAATATAAGATTTTTATTATTAAAAAATTTTAATGATAAATTATGATAGACTGATTGAAGAAGAGAATGATTAAAAGTAGAAAATGCAATCATAATTTTGAAAAAATTTGAAATCTAGTTACACTTATCCACATCACCTTATATTAAGCGACTACAGGATTTATTCACATTAAAAACTTTCTCCCGATGTTTCAGTATACACCAGTGGCGCTCCTACCAAGCGGATGAATTTTTATGTATATCCAACGTATGGTTATCACTACAAAGCTCCAGATGGTAAGGTATATCAACTCCAGGGCTGGAAGACTTTGTTTAAAAATGAGGATGGTTATACCGTTGGATAGGACCATCACAACAGTCCAGGGCCTCATTAAGCATTATGTGATTCTGTGGGCCGTCCGTTTGTAATAGATCGTGAATTACATCCTAAACCAATCACTGAGGAAGATTTTCCCACCTATAATATAGCAGGATGGTCACCACCATTTCTACCTGAGGAAGAGGAATGGGCAGAGTCATCAGAGTCATCAACAACAGAAAGTGAGCCTAAACGGATCAGACACATCTGAGTCTATTATACAATTTCTTTTGTGTTTCGTCCATGGATATAAACGTTACACTTAATTAAAATTGTATTAAAAAGTGAATGTATTATGAATTTTAGAACTCTATTTCTTTGTTGTTCTGCTTGAATTGTAAATTGAGATTATTATTATTTTATAGTTTTCCGCTGTAAAGAGCTCAGAATTTTACAATAAATTTGGAAATGCAAGAAGGTTATAATATAATGTTATAATTTTTCAAACATACAATTATAAGCGTAAGTTTCATCTCGCTTATATAATTCTCCGACCTTACCAACATTACAGTTTTTGCAGCGATAGGTTTAAATTCAATTTTTCCCTTTATTATCAAAAAAATATGCCCGCTTCGCGGGCACATTCTCATTGCGCGCGGCTCGCTTCGCTCGCAAGTTTGAGCGCGCCTAGGGCGCGCGACTGTTGGTGCTCGCGCTTCGCGCTCGATAACGTATTTAGCTCGCGCTACGCGCTCGGTCTTTATATTTCCCACACATTTGTGCACAGACATTTTGAAATCAAAGGTCAAAGCGTGAAAAACTGTAATTTCATCGTTGTGAATTCTCTTTTGTTGAAGCTCCTTCGGCTTTAACGAACACATTCTTATCACGTATCTCGTGCTTCGCACTCGGTTTTGTCCGAAATGTGAGCTTTTCTACATTATGTCTAATACTATTATATCTAATGTACATTATATTTATTTCTGTACCTCGATCTGGTACTATGAAGAGAGTTCTGAAAGTACCTACGGCCTTGACGATTACATTCTCATTGCGATACTCGTTCCTCGCGCTCAGCAGCTATAGGCTATACAGACGATTACTTTTGAAAAATAACATCATGTTAAAACTAGTGAAAATTCTGATTAAAATTTTTTAATCTATCAGAAAATATATTTTTCTACTTTTTGCAAATTTTCAAAATTTTGAAAAGTATATAACTTTTCTAATTTCCATCAAAATGAAAAATTTCATTGAGATAATTTTCATGACTTTTACTCGTCTGTAAGAAACTCCAACAAAATTTCTGAAACTTGAAAAAAATTTTTTTTTGAAATTTTGAAAATGCTCTAAAATTTTTTATTTTGGTTGAAAATATGTGGATAACGAACTTAACCTTCATTTTAGAACCCTTGAAAAGTTTACCAAAGGCTGACTCGATTGGACAAATCCTTAAAAAGTTAGCGTGGCTACAACATTCAGGTAACCATACAGACATACAGACAGACATACATACAGACATACAAACAGACATACATACAGACATACAGACAGACAGACACCGACAAAATTTTATGATTTTCGGACTCTGGGAGTGCCGGAACATAAAGATCTGTTAAAAACCAGAGATCGAAAATTTGGACGAATACAATACACTCTCATGAATGAGAATGTAAAAATATGAAAAAATTAATTATAAAAAAATGTTACTATTTAGAACGAGGTTACTAATTCCTAAATTAAGATAATTAGGTATTTATGTTACGGTCAAAGACCGGAATCGGCCACTGCCGACAACGTGCGGTCAATGTCGACAATGGCCACTAACACCTGACAATGTCGACATTAACCGGCCAATGTGGACAATGGCCGCAGACCCCGGACAATGATGTAGAATTAATATATAAGTGGAGATTGGCCGGACAATTTCAACAATGCCCGAGCGAGTGCAGTCAATGTTGAATTAAGAGTTTCAAACAGAACCTCACGAAATCTTTTATTTTAAGTGCAACGTTTTGAAGAGCCTCAAATGCTCTTAAAGAATGACCTCTATATATTTTTACATTCTCATTCATGAGAGTGTATTGTATTCGTCCAAAATTTCGATCTCTGGTTTTTAACGGATCTTTATGTTCCGGCACTCCCAGAGTCCAAAATTCATAAAATTTTGTCGGTGTCTGTCTGTATGTCTGTATGTCTGTATGTCTGTATGTCTGTATGTATGTCTGTATGGTTACCTGAATGTTGTAGCCACGCTAAGTTTTGAAGGATTTGTCCAATCGAGTCAGCCTTTGGTAAACTTTTTAAGGGTCCTAAAATGAAAGTTAAGTTCGTTAACCAGATATTTCCAACCAAAATAAAAATTTTTAGAGCATTTGCAAAATTTGAGAAAAAAAATTTTTTCAGTTTCAAAAATTTTTGTGAAAGTTTCTTACAGATGGGTGAAAGACTTGGAAATTATCTTAATGCAAATTTTGACTTCGATGGAAATTAGAAAAGTTATATACTTTTCAAAATTTTGAAAGAATTTTCACTAGTTTTCACATGGTTTATTTTCCAAAAGCAATCGTCTCTAAAGCCTAGCTGCTGAGCGCGAAGAGCGAGTATCGCAATGAGAATATGAACCCTCTTCATAGTACCAGATCGAGGTACAGAAATAAATATAATGTACATTAGATATAATAGTGTTGAACATAACGTAGAAAAGTTTACATGTTGGAAAAAATCGAGTGCGAAGCACGAGATACGTGATATGAATGTGTTCGTTAAAGCCGAAGGAGCTTCAACAAAAGAGAATTCACAACCATGAAATTACAGTTGTTCACGCTTAGACCTATAATTTCAGAAGGTCTGTGCACAAATGTGTGAGAAATATAAAGACCGATCGCGTAGCGCGAGGTAAATACATTATCGAGCGCGAAGCGCGAGATGAACACATTCTCGAGCGCGAAGCGCGAGAATCAACAGTCGCGCGCCCTAGGCGCGCGTAGCGCGCAATGACAATGTGCCCGCGAAGCGGGCATATTTTTTTCAATTCATAGAAAAATATAAGGATTTCATCAGTATAATTATTTTTTGAATTTATGGGTTCGAATAATGATATTGAGATACAAGAACTTAATGGAAAGTAATTTCGAATAGATAATCTTAAATTGCGTTAATTAATTCAATTACTTTCTTCTACAGAAATGGTTGCTTGCATTTTTTTTCAATTAGTTGTAAATAATTGAAAATTTGTAACCGCTATTTTTCTGTTATCCACCATTATAATGGGTTGATAACAATGATCCTTTATCTTGGAGAACGTTGATCATCAGGGTCCTTCTCAGTTCAGATTATTTTTTCTAGAATTGAAATATGAACCCTGATTTATTCTAGTTAGAGTTTTTAATAATTATTTGATAATTATTTGAATATTATTTGAAAACTATTTGATAACACAGCCACAAAAAAATCGTTTTTCGGGCCTGGAGGTCAGACCATATTGACTTTATGTTTCTTGGGTCGCCGAATCCGAATCCAAGGTCCGAAACCCCCAGCACGTCAGGGTTCTGACATAACCTCATAAAACCACATAAAATTTTATTTTTCTAAATCCGGGTTCAGACCATGTTTATTATTTGTTTTTGGGCTCGCTGAATCCGAATCTGAGGTCCAAAAAACCCCAGCAAATCAAGGTTTTGACACAACCTCAAAAAACCTCATCAAACTTTCTTTCCGAGTCCGGGGGTCAGACCATGTTTACTATATGTTTTTGTGGTCCCTGGATCCGAATCCGTGGTCCGAATTCTCTCAACCTTAAATTTAAAAGGAAATTCTATTTAGATCAAGGAACATCCTTTTGTTAAAAGAGGACATTTCTCTGAGTGGCAGAAACACGTAAGTCGGATAAATAAATTTCACGAAATTCTTTGAAAATCAAAACCCGGACGTGCTGGAGTTTTTTAGACTACGGATTCGGATCCAACGACCCCAAAAGCATATAGTAAACATGGTCTGACTCTCGGACTTGAAAATAAATCTATGAGGTCTTATCAGGTTATGTAAGAATACTGGCGTGTTGGGGTTTTTTGGACATCGGATTCGGATTGAGCGACCCCAAAAACATATAATAAACATGGTCTGACCCCCGGACTTGGAAAAATAAAATTTTATGAGGGTCTATGAGGTTATGTCAGAACCCTGACGTGCTGGAGGTTTTTGGACCTCGTATTCGGATTCAGCGACCCAAAAAACATATAGTCAACATGGTCTGACCTCCAGGCCCGAAAAACGATTGTTAAAATCCAAAAACCACTATAAAGACGTACTGCGGGTTGATAATGTAGTTTTTTGTAAATGGTTGAACACCGCCTTTTCTGGGTTCAGCCTTTCTGTATAATTTATTACACAGAATTGCTTTGGAAATCAACGGAAATCAACGCGCGGCTGCACGCGGACAATGGGTGCTATTATGCAGCAAACACACTACTAAAATCGCGATCGCTATCTAGAAAAATCAAAGTAAGAATTTACAAAACGATTATAACGCCGGTCGTCATGTACGGGTGTGAAACGTGGGCGCTGACGAAAGGGGAGGAGAATAGGTTTAGAGTTTTCGAGAATAAAGTACTTAGAGAAATCTATGGTCCAAAAAGGGATGAAGAGACCGGCGAATGGAGAAAACTACATAATGATGGACTGCATGCTCTCTACGGGTCAGCAAATATTAATAGAGTAATGAAAGCGCGTACATTAAGATGGGCGGGGCATGTAGCAAGAATGGGCCATGAAAGAACAGTGGCGCAAGTTTTAAGAGGGAGAACGACTGGTAAGAGACCCCTAGGCAGACCGAGAAACAGATGGGAGAAAAATGTAAGGGATGATTTAAAAGAACTAGAACATGATTACTTAAACTGGATGGAGGATGCACAGGACAGAGATGTGTGGTGGTCTCGGGTAGATGAGGCAATGAACTTTCGAGTTCGAACTGCTAATCTATAATAATAATCTATTTTATACATTTTCTGTATAAAACAAATGAAATTGTACGTAATATTTCGCACTGTGTATAACTTTTCCGCCTTGGTAGAAAATTAGATTATTCTTCGAATATCTAGTAAACACACTAAGATTATAATTAACATTTTATTACGCTATTTTCATCGATACTGGCTACATTATTGATGAAGGACATAACTAGTCGTCCAGCTGTACAGGATGAGGTTTAAATTTATTCATAAAATATAATAAATAAATATTAAAATTCCTATCGGAATCAAAGCGACATGATATGGAAAATTTTCATATTTATTTCCAGATAATATATACTAACAACAAGAATCGAGTTATGAAATTGTTTGTCATCTTCTATGTATTCAAGACGAGCGAAGGAGATTAAACGCAGGTTGGGTAATTGGAAAACGAGTCTTATTTAATAGCACACGTTTAGAGAATCGTTCAACTTACTTCTTTATCTAACGAATAAGATTTCTGTTTGCCTAAATCTTAGTTATTACAAGGCATCACTTTATATAAGTCTATTGACGTCAGCTGATACTTTTGATTCTCCCTCTTGATCTAGATTGTAATGATGATTTTCCGTTTTTCAGGTTAAGGGGGGACTATAATCTCATTTAGATTCCTCATCCCCTAAAATGAACCTCATCTCTGAATTTGAACCTGCATCTAATTTAAAGAATTAAAAACTGCAATTTTCAAATTGATTATGATGTACAAGTTGACATCTAATGTCATACCCATTATAAAAAAATTCACATATAACGCATTTTTAAATATGAAACATTCAAGATAATAGCAAAAAAATTATGGAAAATCTCTAACAAATATGATTGTCAAGTCTTCCATCCTATTACTACTTACGAGTAGATTCAGCATAGTTTAAGAGTTCCTAACACTTTTCAGAAATAGTTTTGGCCAAAAGAGTTCTGAAGTTCTACGAAAATATAATTAAAAACAAGCAAATAATCTGAAAGTTCTAGCACAATATTGCAATTTGAAACAAAATTTTTAAGGTGTCCGAGGACTTCTGACTAGATGGACTAGAGCTCAATTTTTTCTATAGAGTTGTATAGGAACTCTTAGGACAGTTCCACCAACCCAAAATCCAAAAAGATACATTACATTGAAGACACCATACAATTTCTGAATTAAAAAATTCTGAGAGTTCTCTGAGTTTAGATTAGAATGCTGTCTCTCCCCGTGAGAGTTGTACAAAATATTCTTATAATACTTATTTTGTTCACCCAAAAATTTGAAAAAAGTAGGTTTCAGATTGTCGATGGTAGTGATAAATATTTACTAGGTAGAGTTTTTGCATCCTCGATTTTTTTAGTGAGATTTCAGTTTTATCCTGACTAAAAATTCTAATTGGATTATGTATTGATTCCAAAGTATCTATTTTATTTTTAGCAGATATCCTACTTTCTTAATTTTTGTTGTTTCTAAAAAACTAATGTTAAAATTTTCGTACCCAACTCTCTAAATCTGAAGATACAGAAACTCAAAGCTTTTGCATAAAAAGAATACTATTTTGAGAAATAATCGGTTATTACAAATTCCATAAAAAACAGTAATAGAATTTCATCTAACCAAATTCTTTTGACAATTTTTGTACGAATATATTAAAAAGTGTGAGCTTCAGGTCTCCTAGAATATTACAATCAGATATTTTTTATGTTTTTTGAATCTACTGGATTTCCTAAATATTTGTTAAAAATCAGTGGAAAATTGGCTGGGATATTCCCTACAGATAGGAGAATCAGCGTGAGAGCGTCATAATATATTCGTGGTTTTTCACTTGCGGATTTACGACCACAAATCATGATTCTAAGAATTATAAATTCCAAATTACTTGATTTTTACGATAACGAATATCTTCAAACTCTCTTCTTTCTATACTGTAACAAATAATTTTGCATGTTTTTAAGCCTAATTAAATTTCCTTATCTTACTTATCGTTCATTGTGAGAGACCTTGATGTAGATGTGACTCTAAATAGACGGAAACATTTTAAATATAACAAAACTTAGTATCGCATGTTTATGAAGTTTGTATTGGTCAAAAACTTTCAAATAAAAATTGTTTAATTTCGTATGGCTATCGGTTCGGATGAAAATGAAATTGTAAATGATTCCCCTTGAGAAATGTTCCTATTCATGAGACTTTGATTTCTGACTCATTTAACTTATGAGGCTTCCAGAAATAACCTTTAAATTACCATTCAGGTATTTTTCAAGCTATTATGTATTGGTCATCCTGAAACGGAGTTTCTTTTTGCCTGAAATATTTATGAGGTCGATTATAAAATCATAATGTTTGAAAAATGCTATGTTCGACTTGAAATTCTGGCTTTATTGAAAAAAAATGTTTTTTAATTTGAATTACACCTAGATACACCTAGGCACAACTAGATACAAAGTTAGAGCACGAGGTTGGATGCTTTCCGAACAAACATCGTACGCTCATAAAGTACTTTAAGGTTTATTTAAATAGAATCAGGTTGTGATAAATCTTCATGTCAAAAGCGATTGAAAGATCCATTAACAACCCTTATAGGGGGTGCTTAATTCACTTCGATAGGTTGCTACCCTTATCATCTGGGAGACAGCAGCAAGTAATTGTAACGCAATTCCAGATTTTGAGGCACGGCTTTGTGCTTCTCTTTGCCACATCTCAAACAACACTATATCCGATCAGGACCTTCGCATTTCACCGCCAGGTGACCGTACCTCTGCCCCTAACTGTGATAACACCTTGTGATAACCGTTTTTTTACGGATTCTGCAGGACACCCACCCCACATTCAGGTATCCTGTACGGATGAGCCTTGCGGGTAACTCCTCGCTTAGCTCTACAAAGGCCTTTAGGCTTCCCGTAAAAGCCTTTTTCGTCATCCCAGGTGCGAAATTCGGTCGGCTGCCAGAGATTGACCATCGGCCCGAAGTTGGCCCTGCTTTGGTAACCGATCTACGGTAATTAGAGTTGGGCCGACTAAGGTGTTTTCAAGCTGCCATGGTCTCACCGACGTTGGCGACCGACGTCGGCGGTGGGCGAAAAGCCGTCTGTCGGCCCATTTCTGGATCAACGTTGGGCCGACCATCGGATAAACTATGGCAGATTGGTCGGTACGACCGAAAGAATGCGGTCGGTCCAACTCTTGATACAGCAGTCGGTTAGCCACAAGTCACCATGATGCACCCGACGGTCGGTCAAACCTTGGCCCAAATATGGGCCTACCGTCGGATAAACGCTGGTTCATTGTTAAAAAAAACCGTGAAAGTACGGTCGGCCCGACTCTGGACAAGAGATGGCCCGACCGTCGGCATAACATTGGCTTGTACAAGTCACCATGATGCACCCGACGGTCGGTCAAACCTTGGCCCATATATGGGCCGACCGTCGGATAAACGCTTGTTCATTGGTTAAAAAAACTGTGAAAGAACGGTCGGCCCGACTCTGGACAAGAGATGGCCCGACCGTCGGCATAACATTGGCTTGTACAAGTCACCATGTTGCACCCGACGGTCGGTCAAACCGTGGCCCAAATATGGGCCGACCGTCGGATAAACGCTGGTTCATTGTTAAAAAAAGCCGTTAAAGTACGTTCAGTCCGACTCTGGACAATAGATGGCCCGACCGTCGACATAACATTGGTTTGAATTATTTATTAAAATATTATATAATTTATATTCATATTATATATGTTGCATAATAATACAAAAATTAATGAGAAAAAACATTTAACAAATTGTTTTTCAACTACTTTGAGCTGTAGCTTATGAGGATGGTTTTTTCATTGACTTTCAATTCTTCAGGTATAGAGTAATGGGTAAGACTCCCGACTGCTAGGCGATAGATTCAGGTATAGGTGTAGGTTCGAATCCCCGTAGGTTTCGAAATTTTATTTGTAATATAATTTAAAAAATTGTAATATATGTATTCAATCTAAGCAGGACCATTAACATTTATAGTCAAAATACTCGCAATCAATTACTACTCATTTTTTGAATACCTATTTTGTGTATTTCCACCTGTGTAGTACGAACCTTCAAAATCAAAGTCGGCCCCACATTGTTGTCCAGGGTTGAGCCGACCAGTGGCGCACAAAGTTGGACCGACCGTCCGACGGTTGGCCCGACCGTGGGCCAACGGTCAATTCGCACCTGGGATAGTGACTATCCGTTCTCCTATGTGCCTATTTCCGAAGTGTTTCTTTAGAGCGCTCATAACCTTATCTTCCTTCGCCGTTCCGTCGAAATCTGATAAATCGACTACGGTGCGGAAAACGAGATCTGCTCTGGCTTGTTCTTCAGTTTGAGACTCTTGAGGGTCTCGGCGTTAGTTTTCCTCTCAGCCAGCTTTACAAGAACCGCTCAAGGTCGGGCACATCTTCAGATCTCCTTCTTCTTCGGTGACGGTTTGGAAGGATGTTTCATCTCTTTTTCAAATTCTTTAAGGATTCTCACCTTAATTTTTAAAACATCATTCCACCATTATGTTACGTTCAGTTCTCCGCCGAACAGCTCCTCACCATAGCTTTTGTCTAGACTAACGAGCAACTCCAACTTTTCACTTCAGTTTCCTCCTAGTTTTTGTTTTTGATTGGGCTCCATGTTGTTCCCATGAGTAGCTACACTGAAAAAAATGGCTTAGCTGTTCCAGCTAGATGTTTGGCTGGATTTCGTCTTCTAAGAAAATATAGCTGTGTTACCTACATTTCTAGCCGTGTTACCTAAATGTCTGGCTGTTTTAGCTACATTTTTCTATATACAAATTATCTAGATAAGTTAGCTAGATAATGTCTAAATGGCAAAATTAGCTAAAAACCCTATATATTTAGATAACACAACTAGAAATTTAGGTATTATTATTATTATTAGTTCAGAAATGAGACCGTAACAGCCCCTGACGCTTGGGTAAATCCGCTGCGTCCCCTTGTGAGCCTAAGCATGGCCCCATAGCCCTCTCCATAGGGAGAGGACCGCAGCCACGCTGTTGGCTGATATCTCTGACTCACTGATGCAATAATTGCCAGCGAGTGTTAGAAGTTTCCCCGCAACCGCAGGGCAGTGAAAAAGGACGTGAGTAGCTGTCTCATTATCCTTTCCGCACAGACGACAGAGAGAAATTTCTGCAAGTCCTATCTTATGTCTGTGATATTCTAGGTTCCCATATCCTATAAACATTTCTGTTAGGACTTTGATTTCGTTCCACCCGAGCTTGAGTATTTGCCTTGCTCGGTTAGAGTTGAGCTTTGAGCCCAAGAGTGTTTTGTCCTGTCTGCAACCAGTGACCAAATCCCACTCATTCTGATGTTCCTCAGTCAGCCAACTATTAATTTCTTCAGTGACTGAGCTGCTGGAAATACCTACAACTGGCTCGGGTCCAGTAAAATTTCTTCCTGCTGCTAGCTTGGCTAGCCTATCCGATATCTCATTGCCCTTGATACCGCTGCGTCCAGGGATCCATAGCAGAATGATTCAGTTTTCCGTCGCTAACATATTTAGTACCTCAATGCATTCCCATACTAATAGCGGAGTGGTCGTTGTTCTATTCAAGGCCAATATAGCAACCCTGCTATCTGAGCAGGTACGGATGTTCCAGTGTTCCAGTGTAGGGAACAACGGTTTATACCCGCTGAGACCCGCATGCAGGAGTAAGGTCTGAATACTCTAGAAGGCGACCTGATATGCTAGAAAGACCGTATGGTATACCAATCCCTGGTGCCATGCAGTCTAGGCACGATTTTTCATGCCTTTGCTTGAGGCTTCTTTCTTCGGGACAATAGAAAAGTTACACTTTTAGAAAAACAACATAAAAATGAAATGTCTAATAGCAAACTTGTTCGTCTAATTCGGGGGTTGTTCAAAAAATACGTAACGTTTCTTTCTTAAAATTTTGAC